>JABFFC010000383.1:0-59675 GCA_013623535.1 Fusarium penzigii
GAGTTGGCAGCAGCGGTGGCAGCGTCGGCGGCGGCAGCGGCAGAAGCGGCAGAAGAAGTCCGTTCGGCCCTCAAACGGGCTTCGGCGTCCTCACCACGGCGCTCGGCGGCCTCAGCACGAAGCTCGGCAGCCTCAGCGCGAGCCTCCGCCCTGGCCTCGGCGACGGATGCTCTTTCGGCCTTGGCACGGTCGGCGGCGGCGGCGGCCCGGGCTTCCTCGGCCTCTCGGCGCGCGTCGGCGATCTCGGCACGCGCCCTGTCGGCATCCCTCGCCCTCCATCCGTCTATCAACTAGAAGACGATGATGACAAGGGGGTTGGCCAACGTCGCCCACCCTCCCACCGTACTTGCTATGAAGTACGCCCTTTCCTTCTCGTCCCTATCTTCATAGGGAGTACAAGCGGCTTCTTTGGCCGCTGTCGTCGTCTTCGCCATCATCATCATCACCATCATCATCATCATCATCATCGTCATCATCGTCATCGCCGTCATCGTCGTCATCTCCATCATCGTTCTCGTCGTCGTCGTCGTCGTCGTCGTCGTCGTTGTCGTCGTTGTTATCGTCGTCGTTGTTGTTATCGTCGTCGTTGTTGTGATCGTCCTCGTCGTTGGTGTTGTTGAGATCGCTGACAAGATGGGGTTGTTTTGCTAAGTCTCCCTTGTCGACCTGCTTGTTTAAGTGTTTCTTCGATCGGATTGATACACTCTGTCAATCTGGCAAGAGCAACACGCCTTTCAACATCCACCCATCTAATGTACGTGTACCTACCTGTCAATGTCCCTTACTAGTACTAAGGTTAGTAGGTACTAATAATAGGTACTAGGTACCTAGGTACTAAGATGGATACATTCCAAGTTGTCGACGTCACATATCATCTTTCTCGTGGCTTCTCGAGTCCGTGGTTTGATATACCAAGTGCAGAAAACCTAACACTTAAGGGAGCTTTCATCCTTTCTAGAAGGTAACCATTACTGGGGCTGATGAGAACAGTAGGTACTTATTGAGGACGGGACGCTATCTTTTGTCTAAGTAGGTAACTTGCAAAACAGCCAAGTGATACACAGTAGATAAGGTTCTTCCCGCTTTATCCTCCTATTCATGGTTGTCTGTTTGCTTGACTCTCTGCTTGGATCTGCTGCTTACGGTGCTGCCCCTGGCGCCAGAGTCTGGCATGTTGCCCGGTAGGGAGGTGGCGTCGGCAACGTCAAGTTCCCCGATACTGGCAACATTATCCTTAGGTTGCCCGGACAATCTCGAAGATATCTTGTTCAGAACTCGTGCGTGTAGCTCGAGTTGCATAGCCATCTCGCGCCTCTCTTCAGCTGCCTGCAGTCTTTGAGCAGCTTCGTGGGGATGCTCCGTCGCCCGGTTCCTCTCAATGGCTCGGTCGACGGCTTCATTGATGCGAGATTGTTCGCTTGAGCTCGCATTTGCTCGGAACTTTCCCATAGCTATGGTGACTGCGGCGTCGGTGCGGGTTTGTTCCCGTGCGATTGCGTCTGCTCGGAATCTTTCCATAGCTATGGTGACTGCGGTATTGATGCGGGTTTGTTCCAGTGAGCTTGCGTCTGCTCGGAATCTTCCCATAGCTATGGTGACTGCGGTATTGATGCGGGTTTGTTCCAGTGAGCTTGCGTCTGCTCGGAATCTTTCCATAGCTATGGTGACCTCCTGATAAATGCGGCGCTGTTGTTGAAATATGGCGTCGTCCAGGGCTCTCTCGAAAATTGGGACGACTGTGTCAACGACCCGAGCATGTTCCTGGGACCTGGAATGAGCCCGCAGCCTCTCGACAGCCCGGGCTATCTCTTCGATATAACTCTGGTACCGAATACTTGGCAAATCTTGCAAGGGAACCAGGCCAGGATAGTGGGCCTCACCATATCCTCCTCCGCCATGAGCCTCCTGGCCTGGGGCACCGGAACTTGAGAAGTGGCAACAAACCCTCCAAATAAGCGAAGCTACGTCAAGGATATGCTTTACACACATACCCGGCAACAGAATTTCTATCATTGATGCCACTATAACTTCCGCCGTCATCGCCATCGTTCTCGTTCTCGTTCTCGTTCTCGTTCTCGTCTTGGTCGCCTTTGTTGTGAATGTTGATGTTGTTGTGGTTCCTTTGGCAATGTTCAGGACAGAGATGTCTTCCCAAGGATATTAACATTTCAACTAATGGCTGAGGCAGCCGAGCCAGCCATGCCCTTTATAGGACAAAGGCTAGAGTAATAATTCCGACAAGCTTTAACTTTGCATGACGCAGGCTATGCCTCTGAAGTACCTATGTATAGTAATGTGAATAAGAAATATATTTTGCCATCGAGTTAAAACAAGCCAATACGCCCTGGAATTCTAGATGGTGCAATACATCTAAAAGTCCCTACCTACTACTACCGATTGCTTCGCTACTTATCAGTGTTTATTACCAGTAAGACTCCACATATGCCCCTAATATGATTATATAATAAGAGCAGTACACCGGAAATTCTTCCTTGTCTATAGATGAACAGCCGGCATGACCTTGTTGATTCGACTGACGGAGCACTACTGTGACGAAGGTGATCTGGGGCTACCACTATCGCCTGGATTGACCCAGAGGTAGAATGAGAATTCGTAATTGTCGACCCTGATTTCAGAATCAAGACGAGTGTTCCTGGCGGAATAGAGAATAGCAGGTGAGTTGACGTTTGAGTTGCCTCGGGTCATTTACCCTATATTATAGGACATGTGTCACTATCGGTGTAGTAACTCCGAGAAACTCTAGAGCAGCGTCACAAATGCTTTTGAAACACGCAAGCTTCAGTGGTTTTTGTCCAAATGTGGACGAGCCTATCTTGCTACAGGATTGGTGGTAATGTTACCCATGCGAGAAGAGCCTCGTAAGTAAACTGCAGCACTTTAAATGGACCTCATGACTGGCACATGGTGACATGGTGACTGTGCCCTCACAGCAGTAAGGTTAATACATGTCATTCCTGGTTCCGCTGAAACTAACTGTATGCTAGCAGCGGCGAACTCGGCGAAAGACTCGGCAGTAAACTCGTTAGCCTTCAGAAGAGCAGTAACCCCACCAGCAAGTAGTGAATCATTAGTCTCGTGTGAAATCCAAAAAGACGAGCTTTTGAATTGTCTTTGTAGTATCTGCTACAGAATAATGGCCTGAGGATTCAAGTGTTCAAACATATCCCTCCAAGACGTTCCCTCGTGCGACGTCTCCCATATATGATCTAGAATCTCCCCCACAGCCTGCACCGAAGCGAACCGGATCTCGTTGTAGATCATGTTTGTCATTGCTCGCACCCCACGTTGCTGCTTGGGACACTGGGCGTGTGCGCCTGCGATGCACAGCGGGAGGACGACGCAGTTGAGGATTTTGGATGGGCGTTGGATTCCAAAGATGCCGTCTAGACATGATTGGGTGTGCTGTTGTACAAGTGGGTGGCGCATAGGAAGGCCGCAGATGGCTCTGTACAGGTAAATGAGGGCCGAGTGTTGGAAGGCTCTGACTAGGGCGTATGCCTGTGCGGATTCTGCGTCTCGTTCCGTCGGGGTATCGGGAGTGGTGTCCGTGGCAGAGAGGTCTTCGACAGCAAGGGGGGCGTAGGTAGGTCGTAGCGCAGTCTCAAAGTCCCGTATTCTATCGATTGAGAATTGTTCCCGCATATTGGTCGTAGCGTCGAGGTAGAATGCCATGCTGGAAATTTCCTGGAAGACGGCTGATAGTGAACAGTCACCAAAGGAATCTCTTCCCCACCAGGCTGCACCTTTGGCAACAACTTCCCAGATGGATGGCGGGAATGAAGGTGGCCGACCCCTGAGCATGGCTGTTGTCAGGTCGGTCGATGCGAACTCGGAGAGTAGCATATGGAGAGGATCCTGCCCTCTACTCATGACGTTTGTGATACCCCCAAGTCGATTTAAAATTGCCAAGACTCCATCTCGATGGCTAGATGTGGAAGCTGAAGGTTGTGCGCATTCTAGAAAACCATCATGGAAGTAGAGGAAGAGGACAGCAAAGAGCAGCGTATGGAGAGGTCCATCATCCTTGTCGCAGCAACCATCGACTTCCCTTCGAAGTGCAGCAAGACACTCAAGTCGTTTGACGTTGAGGATACTTCGGCTATTTCTCCCGTCTTGTAGCCAGCGATGTGAGTCGGCCAAAACGCATGTCGCAAGTAGCACGACCCGATGCTCGAGGGCGATCAGTGTAGGTGGTGCGCATGGTTCGGTCGAGGTGGTAAGTAATGGCCAGAAGCGACCATGGAAGTAATCGAGGGCTCGCTTCTCATATACGGCAAGCGATGCTGCTAGTTGTTCGTCGCGGCCTGTGACCCGATACGTGGAGGGAACAGTAACGGCTGGCCTGGTACTCCATCTGATAAGGCGACTGTTGTAGTCACATGTGGCCCCGATCTTGTTGCATCTGGAGCACGAGGGTTTGACGAGGTCGCACTTGATGCGGCGCTTCTTGCAAGACCAGCATGAGCCTTCGACGACACGAACACGGCGTTTCTTTTGCGGCAGTTCCATGAAAGGGTTGGGAGCTGCACGAGAAGGTTTTGTCAACGGTGGAGATGATTGATGACGACGACGGAAGCTCGGTAAGGAAGAAAACGGGGCGGCCAGTCAAGGAGGTACAGACACTCGAGAAGAATACCGGCAGAGTCCAATGCGAGACCCCTGTCGAGAACCTCGGTTCCACGGAATTGGTATTGGCAAGTACAGGTACCGGTATGGCCAGCAAGCATGGGATGTGAATTGAAAGTCAGTTTAAAGAGCAAGGCGGGGAAATGCTTCCCACCAGGGGTCGTGATCGAGAACTTGTCACTTTATTGGATGTGGTGTGTGGCTTCAAGCTGTGTGGAGAAGTGAGAATCCGGGGTGCATGGAAACGGTCTTAAGAGGCTGTTGATTGGTGTTGATACCGTTCGACTGTGGAATAAGAACATATCAGTGCATGTTTGCTGGCTGGAAGATCATGCAGATTGTCAAATGCGGATTGTCTGGGAGGCCGGGGCATGTTCGGGAATCGTGGGAGTTGTCTTGGTTTTTTGAGATGAGCGTGATGAAATGATGCGAAATGACGGCTTCGTTTTGATGAGTGATGTGGGTTTGGGCTATCAAATTTCCTATCGAGGATTAGTGTATCCGATAGCTTATCTAAGTGGGTTTCTGGGGGTTATCCCCTGGTCATTTCCTTGACCGCCTACTACTTTGGCCACTGGAAGCTCGGGAGTTTGAGTGGGTGAACAATGCCAAGGATAAGGACGGCTTTACTGTAGGATAGGGCACTAATCACTATTGAGAGGTTCAGTAGAAATAAGGAACGGGTAGAGATCCAAGAGCGAAAGAAGAAAAAGAACTTAACTTGAATACAGGAAAAGAAATCAGATTCTAAAGCGTGAAAGATTCTGGGCCGAACCAACATGGTGGATGAGATGTCAGCCTTTCTGCTTCTACCAACACAAGACGCTCTTCATGGTGATTAGGCTATCTCTTCTTGTCTGCACCTACAACTACGAGATTCTCAATCACCAAGTCATGCTTCAATTGATAAAAAGCAACTGTCCCGCCACGACAGACTCATGGCCACGGCCGTTAAATTTTCCTATTATAGCCTACGGCTTGCATACAACTGTTTAGGTTGCGCATTAGCCCTCCTTATCGCCTAAGGTTATCTCCTAAGTTATCATAAACATCCACCAGCGCTACAGTGATGTGACCACTGACAACTCCAACACGGTCCTGAAGAGGCAACTTTTCCGCCCTGGCTGACCTGGACGTCACACAACTTCTCCGCTACCATTATCTTTAAGTAGACGCGTTTTACCACTCCTTCAATCAGACGTCAATCAATCAATCATCGAAACTTCCACTATCCTCCCTCGTCATGTCTTCTCTGATGAATGCACTGCATCTGCGCCAGGATGTTGCGCCCTACGCCTTTGTTGTAATCGGTGCACTCTACCTACTGTATCGCTATCAGTTCATGCAGTGGCAGAAGAGTATGCAATTGCCCGTCGAGCATATCTATTAAAATCCTGAGTTAACATCCCTTGCAGGCAAAATCCAAGACTCCGAAAGATTCGTGACGCCCAAGCCAAAGCCATTACTTAACTTCGACCTCGACAGCACAAAACCTCAACTATATCGACCCTTCCGCCATGGGCCCAACCACGTCACTATGGGTATTAGAAAGATGGATTGGGACAACTGGATCGAGATGGACTCTAACTTTATGCGATATCATGACCTCAAAGTCTCTGAACTAAACAAGGATCTCGGTGCCCATGTTCAATACGTCGACAACGCTGTCACTCGGGATGCCTGTTTTGAGGTCTTGGAAGAGCTGACAGCATATCTTACTGCCCGCTATCCTAAGATATTCCAGCTCTATAACGGAATATTGCGAAACACTTTGACAGGAGAAGAATTTAAGTATCCTGCTGGCAAGTAACCATTCTATCTGACGAAAGGTTCATTGATTAACAGAACCAGCCAACCCTACCGATGCTTTGACAATCGCAGCCAAGCTGGTACAGGACGACCTCATCGTCATGGTAAGAGAAGATGGTAAGTCACTACCACAAACAAGCCGGCCTTTTCTAAGACTGACATCTAAAAACAGATGATCAATACCACCTCGATGCTGGCGCAGTTTGTTTGCCCGGCTTCTGGCGCCTGAGTGAAAAGTTCGGCATGTCTCTCGATACACTACATCTCGAAGCCAAGGTGCCTCACTACCCGACAAAGTTGCAAAAGTCCATGAACCGCTTCTTCAGGTCTATGGGACCAGATAAGCCCGTCGTTCGTAACAATGTACGTTGATAATTGTTCCCATGGTTCGCATCTAATAAATGGTAGTTTTTTCTCCAACTCGACGACGGGCTTCACTGGTCCCATCGTATGGGCAAACAGGAGGGAACAGAGGTAGCATGTAAGTCGATCGTTCAGCACAATGTCGACTCTGGACTAATATCCAGCAGCATGGGAAACAGCCAACGATGTCGGACTCACAATCGATGACCTCTATTTCCGATCTGAGAGGCAATCGCTCCGACGACTCCCCCGCTCTGGCGCCCTACTATTCACAGTCCGGACATATTTCGAACCCATCACCACAGTCGCCAAAGAGCCCCATGTTCCAGGACGACTTGCTGAAGCTATTGAGCAATGGGATGACTGGACGTCAACATACAAGGGTAGGCATCACTGGGATGGTATTCTTCTGCCCTACCTGCATGAACAAGATAGGCTCCAGCGGGAGGCTGGATTGCTGGAGAAAGAACCTGAGGGAAGTTTTCCGTATTGATATGACAAGATGGGGGGCATGGAACATGTAGAGGGCGTTATTGACTTGGATAATAAGCCGTCAATATATCATTTATTTACAATGCTGCTATCAGGTTCAAGTCTGCTCTGGTTTCTTGCAGTACAGTTCCTAGTACTATGGCCTTTCCTTCCAATGTATGGTTTCCGTCTTCAAAGCTTTGATTTTGACTTGACCACTTTTCTAGCGTAAGGATGCTTCTTTCGAAACACCAATGCATCAACTTCCGAGGTGTTCACAAAATCCGGATTCGCATCCCTCATGAGATCGGTCATTCCACATAATTGCATGGCAGTTTCAATCTCATCTTGCAGAACTGCAATTCGTTAGCGCAAGGCCTTCGATCAAAAATGCAAAAACTTACTTGACACCGCATGCTCAACACCTTCTCTGCCGTAGTTGACAGCATACATAAACGATCGGCCAATACCAACCGCTGAAGCCCCTAAACAAATGGCTTTAACAATGTCCGAGCCTCGTCTGAAACCTCCCTCTACGAGAATTTCCATAGAGGCAAAGACTTCTGGACAGTTTAGGTGGAGCTCGAGAAGAAGGAGAATTGCCGGTGTTGCGGTATCGGCAGCCCGTCCGCCATGGTTACTGAGAATGATGCCTTGACATCCTTTCTGCATCGCCGTTTTGGCGTCTTCCCAGCGCTGGATACCCTTGAGTACGAGGGGGAGATCCGTGAGGTTTTTGAGCCATTCAATATCATCCCAGTTCAGAGATGGGTCGATCGTAGAACCGTATCGACTAGCCATACCACTCCTTGGTGTTTTCGTTGCATCGGGGACTGGTTGGTTCGCCCTCATGGCCCTTTCGTCGGCTTCTCTCTTGGAAACAACCGGTAAATCGACAGTCACGACTAGAGCTTTGATTTTTCCTGACGCAGTCACTTCTTTTACAACTTTCTCCGACTTGGCCCGATCCGCGCTGACGTACAATTGGAAAAGGGCATGTTTCGGCGTAGCATCAAGGATTTCGCCGTGGAAGTAGGACGCGAACGTAGGGACGCATTGTAGAATCCCCGTGTTTGCTGCGCCGTGCGCCAAGGCGAGTTCACCTTCGGGGCCGGCGTTGCAGACCGCGCCTGTGGGAGCGATGTAAATAGGCGCTGTGAGGGCGCATCCAAAAAGGGTGGTTTTGGAGGTCACGCTGGATACGTTCTTGAGGATGGAAGGTCGCAGCCAGATTTTCTTGAGAAGGGATATGTTGGCATCGTGGGTGATGCAGTCGTTGGAGGCGCCGCTGATATAAGACCATGCTTTCTGGGGGAGAGTTCGGGAAGCGATGTCTTCAAAATCGTACAAATTGATGATGTGATGAAGTGGTGGTTTGAGAACGTCAGTTGACTCTGGTGATTGTTCATTATTCCGGGTTTGGGGAATTGTTGAAGTGTCGAATGGTCCGATTTTGTGTTTTTCTTCCAAGGTCTTTTGAATCAAAGAGGGAGAATGGACGCGGTTATACTCGATTGAAGCATCTTGGCCGGCGAATTGATAGATGACTTTTTATGATAAATCAAGTTCTCACAGTTGAGAGAGGAGACTTACTGCTGTCCCCCCCAGGATGCTCAGGGGCAAACTCTGTCATGTCGTAGACATGACCATTGACGACGATCCATATATCCTCCGGGGTGTTGTGCTGGGCGAGTTCGTCGTACTTGATGAGTTTCGACATCCTGGCTCGATTGAGGTTATGCTGTCTAATGTGAATTGACGTGCAAGTAGTTGTGGGATTAATGGTGTTTATCAATTCATGAGGCGCTTGGGTGTCTTAGACCTCGGCAACAGTAACGGCTATTAGCTGAATCATGATTGGGTGTGCACCACATTGAGCACAACAAGGGTGTTGACGTCGGCAGTTGAGGATATCGATGGGAACCATCGGCTTGTGGCATAGTATTACAAAAAGCATCTAAAAGATTAGAACAGGGCAAATTCCTATCTCTATAGCATAGATCGAATTGAAATATTCCATTTCACATTGGGATGCTTAGCCGCGGGCCGAATAATGTAGGCGATGTCTATTGTCTATTTTTGATCGTCCTATCTATCTACTAAATATTCAAGTATCTCACCTACTTAAACATGTCTTTTTCCTTCCAACCCTAGAATTTAAGGAAGAAGAGTGTCCTCGCCGGGGACGATAGTGCCATTGCTCACAGCAGCAGCGTGAGCGCGAGCCAACCAGCCCCAGACAGGGTAGTGGCGGTCGAGCCAGGGGATAACCTCCTTAGCACCGGGGGTGTTTCGCCAATCTCTCATCAACTCGCAAAGGATGGCGAACATGCTGACGGTCTGGACACCGGCCTTGTTCATGCGGTCGTTGGAAACGTCGCGGACAAGAGCAGAGTTGGTTCCGGAGGCCTCGACGTTGGCCCAGACGGAGTAGCCGGCTTCACGGAGGGAGAGGGCGAGGAAGGTGGTGCAGACGTCGGTGGTGATACCGGCCATGATGACCTGGGTTCGGTTGGTGGCCTTGACGGCGGCGCGGAATTCGTCGCTGTCCCAGGCGTTGACCTGGCCCTGACGCTGGATGAGAGGAGCGTTGGGGTACTGCTCGAGAACCTCTCGCATGAGAGGACCGTTGGGACCTGGATGTGTTAGTTGATGCGAAAATGATTCACAATTGAAGAGTAGACATACCAGTGTCAGCCGAAGTAGTCAGGATGACAGGCAGGTCGAAGAGTTCACCCAGAGCAGCGTGGGCCAAAGCCTGGTCACGGTACAGAGTAGGATCAAAGTCACGAGTCAAGTGGTAAAGACCCTCCTGAATATCAACAACAAGAAGAACAGCCTTGTCCTTGTCAAGTCTCTCGTAGTTGAAGTCTATGTCTTGTAAGTGTATGCCATGATGAAGTTTGAGTCCGAGAGGAACATACCGCTGGCGAGAGCGACGGCGGACAGAAGTCCCGCGGAGAGGAAAGAGGTCAACTTCATGTTTACGAGTTGAAAAGAGGGCTTGGAAGTTGAGAGGTGATCTGATGTCTAAGCTGTGGTGACTGATGGGAGTGAAGAAACAGGAATTCAAATGGGAGTTAATCCCATCTATATACTTTTACCTCACCGCGCAAATCTATGTATCTCTCTCGTCTATTTTTTTCGCCTCCGTTATTAACAATCGCTTAGTCCGACATAGTTCAGCATCACAATAGTTCCTCTACTATCGTCATTCTACAGATACATGCCCGATCATCGGGATATGATCTGACCAGGGTGAGGTAGCACGGTAGAAGGGTATCCTTGACATTTTTTGCTGCATGGTCGGGTTTAGTGCATCCGACAGTAATGCAGAGACAAAATATGCGAGGCGGGAATCCCACTACTGGGAGGGGGTTTAGAGGATGCTTTGAAGATAGTTCCTTATTAATTACGAAAGATGGGACATTTATTGTTGGGTGGAGGGTTCATGTTGCTTTACAGGTGTCCCCATGCAGATTTGGGGAGACACAGACTGGTAATACGAGTTTCACTTTGAGAGACGAAGCATGGGAGTGGTTGAAGGATACTATCAAAATGCATTTGCGTTATACTGAGTTGGGTTAATACAAGTGTTTAAGTAATCGTTGTAAGCTGTCTTGGTCATCAAGATCCCCACGTCCCATTCTACCCCTCCTTCAATGGAGCCCTATCTCGATAATCCCGTTAAATTCTCCGTCTCTGTCAGCACTTCGTCACAGCTTGCTAATAGATCTATAGCACTGCAAGCTGCGTAGTATTTTCTCACTCGGTCTGAGATCTTCCGTCGGGCGGCTCTTCTACCACTGGACGGGAAGTTTGACGACACCGACATCCTTGTGTCGGGGTGTAACCTCGATTTCATCAATAGGAATTGCGATCTTGAGATTAGGGAAGGCCTTGAACAGGGATTCTAGAGACAGGGTTGCGATGATTAGCTAAGAATTCCAAATTCATTTAACAATGATGGATAATTCAGTGGCGACGATTGTCACTTACCAAATACAATCTCCATCTCCGTCTTGGCAAGTAGTTCGGCGATGCAGCGATGAGGACCGAATCCAAAGCCGAGAGGGTCGTGTTCATGCTTGCGGTGGAGATCGAACTTGTCGGGATCGGGGAAGACTTCCTCATCTCGGTTGCCTGATGCGTTGGCAGCGATAATACCCTCTCCGGCGCGGATAGTCTATTACTTGTTAGTCTTCTTCTCTCTCTTTTCTCTTTCTTTTTTGAATTCTGCATTTGTATTTCTTGACTTACCTTTCCTCCAAGTTCAATATCCTCCTTGGCCACTCTCTTCATGGCAAGAGATGAGCCAGTGTGGTATCGGCAGAGTTCGTTGACAAAGTTGGGCACAAGTGAAGAGTCGGCCTTGAGCTCAGCCAACTGCTCTGGGTGTTGCATAAGAGTAACGACGCCCTGACTGGTTAGTACTTTATTTCAATCAATCTCTCGACAGCACTCACCAAGGCAATCATGTTAACCATTGTAGCATTTCCTGCGACAAGAAGCAAGAATGCGATCTGGACGGCATCAGACTTCTCAATGTGTCCGGGTCGAAGCTGCTCAACAACAAGACGGCTGATGAGGTCGTCAGTTGGCTGCTCTGATCGCTTGTCCACGAGATTGGCAAGGTAGTTGAGAAGTTCCCTGTCATAGTTAGTACCAAGATGATTTCGATTAGGGAGTCTGATGAACATACTGGTTGGCAGCGGCGGCTTCCTGGGCGGTACCGCTACCGTTGCTTCGGATGGCGTTCTGCTGTGTGAGGTATTCAAGATCCTCGAATGGGACACCAAGGATGGTGTAGATGATCTGCTTGTTTAGTTTCTATCACGCCAAGGCGATGAGAAGGTTACTTACATATGAGGGAACAGGAAGAGCAAAGGTCTCAATCAAGTCAACAGGCTCATCACTGCCCTTAGCCTTGAGAGCAGCAAGAAGATCGTCAACAGTCTTCTGAATATATGGCTTCAGCTTCTCGATATACTCTCGGCTAAAAAAGGCCTCGACCATGCTCCTACACACGACTGTCAGCCTTGTTTCTACCCTACCCCTTGCCCATACTACTGGGTCCTTACCTCTGACGCATGTGGTCCGGGGGATCCATATCGACAAAAGTAGGCTTGTTCTTAGCCGCGGCCTTACCACCAGCGCTGAGTTCCGGAAAACCGGGTCTGGTGCGTTGCTACAGTAGAAAAAGGTTTAGTCTCCGATCTTGCGGCTTAAAATTCTATTCTATTCATATCCATCCTTACCTTGGACAGTCGCTCGTCAACGGCGACCTTGCAGATGTCGTGGTACTTGACGACGAGCCAGGCGATGCTGTCGTCAAAGAGCTTGACCTGGGAGACAGGCTCGGTGGCTCGAAGACGAGCATACTCGGCAGGAGGCTCGAAGGCAGAGGCTCGGAGGAAGGGGAATCGGGGGGGTTCAGTGGACATTTTGCGATGGTGAGTGTGGTTGATGTTTGGAGACGAGGTGATGCTTGTAGATGCAGATGCTGAAGCTGTTTTGATGCTGTGAATTGCAGTGGTGAATGGCAAGAGAGGACGGATGCCTCGACTTCTTATAACGTTGAGGTTGGGCATTTTCGATGGAGATGCAATTGCCTGATGGGGCACGTTCACTTTGTTTTCAAGCAAGATTTGAAATTCTTTCCGATGCTTGTTGAATCCGAGATGGACAAGCTGCAAGACCATGCTGTTTTTTCTTTCCTTTTACGTCTTCTATATGAGCCCCTCATGGGGTGATGTTGAAGAGAATCGAGTACCCGGCCGGGTATCCCGAATGAGAGACCAATAGCCATTTGATTATTACTCAATTGGCATATGCAAGAGTTGCATAAATGAATGCAGGTTACAAGTATGTGAGCAAGGATGTTTAGTGTTCTCCGTGTATGCGTTGTTGTCTTTTTTTCGGGAGAAGGACATGTGGGATGATGTGAGAAATCGACAAGCTTCTCCGCGGAAACGAGTAACCTGACGTGATATTTAAAAAAAACCCAAAGGCATTGATTTGTCAATTACGAGTACGACGGCCACGAGGTTTCACGTTTTTGCCCTTTAATTCTTATTCCCGCCCGTTCCGAGCCGCTCCCATGTTTTCGAAAATAAGAGAATATTCACGAATACAAAACGGGTTCATCTTTTGGAGGAGATGTTTCTACCACATGGTCTTGGGGCTATGGAGACATTTTCTTTTCTTTCTTTCCTTTTTTTTACCCCTCTTGCTGATGTTTAGGCCTAGATCCGCGGGAGTGTTCCCAGCGAGCCGGGATAAGGAAAACAGGGATGATGAATGCCCCATGCGACATGCGAATACATGGTAGAAGTGTGTTTTATTTCTAGCCACCGAGGAGTTAACTTTTCTTGGGAAGAGGGTGTCTTTGATAATCTGCTATGTCAGCCATCCCATGATGTGCTATGTCAGCAAGCCCAAGGTATTTAATAGGGTAGGATTGCATTGCAGCGATGAAGAGAGGAGAGGCCGAGAACTTTTCTATTTTAAGATTGATTCCATGCCGTTGCATGTACCTTTTCTGTTGGTTTGATTTATTCTGTTAATAGGGCAGGTTGCTTGTTCTTGTTTGGACTGCCGGGACGAGGGTGAGGATATTCATGGAGGTGAAGGATGAGGATCCTAGTGATAATCAGATCCGGTGGGTGCGTATCGCATAGTTTTAGTTTCTTTTAGAGAAGTAAAATATGAATAGTATTGCATAGTATATGTTTGATAATTGGTAAACATGAAATGGGAGTATATAATTTTATATTGTCGCAGTTGAATGAGAACATAACAAGTCCGCGACCTGGAGGGACATACCAAACGCGAGACTGAGTTTCTGTTTTCGCTCTTCCTCCCTTTCTCTTTTTCTCCCTTTTGTTTCGATTGGTTTCCTTCTCCTCTTAATAGAACTTCTGTTACTAGTAGTTTGTTGGAAGATAATCCACAGCAGGCGGCTATAATTCTGACAACAGGTAGCGATTGGTAAGCTCGATGAATTGAATCCGTTCTAGCCAGCATCAGTAAGCCTGGCATACCCATCATGAATATCATACTATCCGTTCCGCAAATGAACTTAATAGATCAACCTGATATACTCTCACTATCTACTCTGAGCTTGTACCAACATTTTCCAGGACATTACCATGAACCTGAAGCACACTTCTTATTCCATCATTTGTATCCATTTGTATAACTACTATCACAGTACCGGGTGTTGAACGTTTTCAAGCATCCCTAGTATAAATAGACTTGAATCGCAAATATTTTCTGTCAAGAATAAACGTGGTTTGGCCTTGAAGCATTTGCATACCCATCGTATGAAGGTAACATGTCCATCTCCAACCATGGTCAAGCATTCGTTGAGCTTACCCTAGATACTGCTCAACTCCAGAGATCCCCGGCCATTTGACAAAACTATCTATCAGCCAATCACCACAATCGGTTCCACCTCTTCCCCTCTCAGACTCGTGTCCGCAGCGTAACGTGGCTCATCACTACGCTCCCGATACCTGCACCACCTGAACCACTGATCGGGACCGATTCACGTGAACGTGACACTCGACGATCAACAGAACCATCCTTCTGTCCAGTTCTCTCGCAGTAGAATACCCAGTCTTTAATCCTTCTGTCGGCTGCCTTCAGTCGGCTCCGCCCAACGGATTCGGGACCGCTACGTGCGGGGTTGGCTGTTGGATCGCAGACTAAACTCATTCAAGTTTCTTGACAAGGCGGGGGAGGGTCCTTTTCATTGGCATGTGTTTGCGTGTTGGCTGAGGTCTGTAGCTGTAGCCTGTAGCACAAGGAAATGGGTGGGACATGCGGGTTGCGGAGGTGCCTCATGTTTGTCTGAACGCGGGGAAGGATTGGCTTGAACCTGGGGAAGTTGAGTTGGGATAGCCAATAGACAAACGGCTGTCTAGTTCATGACTTCACAGGTGCCGATCGAGGTGGTATGTGAGGGAGGAGAAGGTTGTTGAGACGACGAGTATTTATCTTGATCACTTCTCCCGTCTTTGGACATACTCATCAATTCACAACTCTCCTTATTCATACAAACCATTACAACAGCAACAACAACAGCAATCAATCAATCACAATGACTGCTGTTATCCCTCCCCAAGATGTCCCCTCATACATGCGAACCGTCCCTGGCTCCGTCAACGTCCCCCTCGCCAAGTTCCCCTCCCCCTCACAGACGCCATCCATTTCCAACCCTCAAGATGTCGCCAACAGTGTAGTCGAAGCATTCAACAGCGCTGTCCAGAAGAGAGACTACAGAACTTTAGCAAACCTTTTCACAGAAGACGGCTTCTGGAGAGACCATCTTGCCCTTTCCTGGTCATTCCGCACTGTTCAGGGCCCCAACGCTATCTATGATTTCTTGACACAGTGCGCTGGCTCGAACAACGGATTCAGACTACAAAAGATTTCTGTCGATTCATCTTCTGCTGTTCGAGCACCAAAGGTTGCCCCCATTGATGGATCCGGCGAGGTGCTAGGTGTTCAATTCTTCCACAAGGCCGAGACTGTCCTTGGCACAGCGCAGGGTCTTGTTCGTCTTGTTGAGCATAACGGCCAGTGGAAGATTTTCAGTCTATACACTCGCCTGGAGGAGCTGAGAGGACACGAAGAAGCCATCAACGAGAACCGACCCAAGGGTGCTGAACATGGCGGAAAGCCTGGTCGAAAGAACTGGGCTGAGCGAAGAGCGGCGGCGGCCAACTTTGAGGGTGGCGATGAGCCTGCTGTTTTGATTATTGGTGAGTATAATCCTCCATGCTAATTCATATTTTCTCTAACAACTTCCAGGCGCTGGCCAAGCTGGTTTGACTGCTGCTGCCAGACTCAAGATGCTCGGCATTGACGCTCTCGCAATCGATCAGAACGAGCGAGTTGGTGATAACTGGCGCAAGCGATACCATCAGCTCGTCCTCCACGACCCCGTCTGGTACGACCACTTGCCATACATGAAATTCCCTCCTCAATGGCCCATCTTTACCCCCAAGGACAAGCTCGCCCAGTTCTTCGAAGCCTACGCGACCCTTCTAGAGCTCAACGTGTGGACTCGAACCACCATCACCGACACAAAGTGGGATGAAGCAACCCAGTCCTGGACCGTTACTGTGGAGAGAAAGAAGGAAGATGGCACTGTTGAGAAGAGGACTTTCCACCCAAGACATATTATCCAGGCGACCGGCCACTCGGGTAAGAAGAACATGCCGGATATGAAGGGCATTTCCAACTTCAAGGGTGACCGTCTGTGCCACTCCTCCGACTTTTCCGGCGCGCGCGAGAACAGCCAGGGCAAGAAGGCTATTGTTGTTGGATCCTGCAACTCGGGACATGATATCTGCCAGGACTTTTTGGAGAAGGGTTATGATGTTACCATGGTTCAGCGATCTAGCACACATGTTGTGTCGTCGCAGGCCATCACAGACATTGGTCTCAAGGGCATCTACTCTGAAGATGGTCCTCCAGTTGACGACGCTGACCTTCTCATTCACGGCCTTCCGACGCCTGTTCTCAAGGCTATCCAAGTCAAGGTCGTTGAGCGCCAGGCCGAGTTCGACAAGGAAACCATTCAAGGTCTTGAGAAGGCCGGCTTCAAAACTGATCAGGGACCTGATGGCGCTGGTCTCTTCTTCAAGTACTTCCAGCGTGGTGGTGGTTACTACATCGACGTCGGAGCCTCCAAGCTCATCGCCGATGGCAAGATTAAGGTGAAGCACGGCCAAGAGATCGACACCGTCCTCCCTAACGGTCTACGATTTGCCGACGGTACCGAGCTTGAGGCCGACGAGATCGTGTTTGCCACAGGATACCAGAACATGAGGAGCCAGACGCGCGTCATGTTTGGTGATGAGATCGCAGACAAGGTCAATGATGTCTGGGGATTCAACGAGGAGGGTGAGATGAGAACGATGTGGCAGAACAGCGGACACAAGGGGTTCTGGTTCCATGGAGGAAACTTGGCGATTTGCAGGTATTATTCCAAGCTGTTGGCGTTGCAGATCAAGGGAATCGAGGAGGGATTGTTCAAGCATGGAGAGATTTGAATGATTTGATGAAATAGCTTGTTTGATTTTGATGCGTTGTTAGTTAGCTTTTCTTTATGATATTCAACAGATAAATTACTCTTCAATGTTTGATCATTATGTGATAAATAGAGGCAAAAGAATACCTCAGCTGCACCTAGAGTGATTAAGAGTAGCAATTACGACACTTGATTATTTGTATTCAAGACTGAATGATGAGTGGTTGCGGAGGATATAAGTAATTGAAATAATATATTAAGGCATTAATCATAAATGCGGATATCATAAATACCCCGAAAGTAACATCATCATATATACTGATGCACTAGCTTCTACCAGCAACATCCATCTCTTCATATTTATTCTTTCGTAACATTTAGCCAGCCTGGTACACAGCCAGAGCAGCAACGTGGGGGTTGATCTGAGTCAGGTTGTAAGGCGTGACATAGATATCATCGTCAGTCAGAGCCAAAAACATGGTGCTGTTGATGGCAGGGTCGTTCTCCCAGGTAGACACGTTGGGCTGGATGGTGTAGGCGGTTCTGTCCTCGAGACTAATGTTCTGGAGAGCAGAGTAGGTGACGTTCAGCTGTGAAACCCAAGCAGCAAACTTGGGGGCCTTGACGTTGGTGGAGGTGATGTAGCTGTTGTTGGGTCCAACGGCCTGTCCGGGCTCGTCCCACTTGAGGAAGACCTGGCGACCGGGGTAGGACAGAGGAATGCTGCGGTTCTGGCTGATGGCAGCAGAGCAGTCGGAGAGCTCGTCGGTAGCGTTGACGCAGAGCTCATCCTTGGGAATACCCTTGGTGGAAAGAGTGTTGGCGATGTCACCCTTGGTCTCGTTCCAGACATCAGAGCCGTTGATTCGAGCAGCGTTAGGCTGGTTCAGGATGTGCAGAGCAGGGAAGTTCTGCCATACGAGACGGGTCTGGTTGGCGGGACAGCTGGAGATGTAGGGAGCAAGGAGAGTCCATGCCCAACTCTGGGGGATTCCAACGGTGTGCCACTCAGGCATGGGGAACTGACCACCGAACTGTCGGAAGATGAGCTGCTGACGAGCCTCGACGGTGATACTCTGGAGGAGAAGCTGAGCAGCGGGACCAGAGTTGAGATGAGGAAGGAAGCCGTAGACACCGGCCTCACCCCATCGAGTAAGCTTCTGGTTGAAGTCGATGTACTCGGCGACATTGTCAACGGGGTAGTTGTAAGTACACTGCTTAGGAGCCTGGGGACCGAGCATGTTGGTGATGACGGTAGCGTGACCAATCTCCTGGTCGGCCATGTGCTGGAGAAGGAAGCGATCCTCGGCGTTGATACCGTAAGCCTCAAACTCCTCGTCTGAGAAGGTAGCAAGACCCCAGTGGAAGAGGTCAAGCTCAATCCATTCCTGGTACAGAGCCAGAGCAAGAGACTGGTAGTCGAAGTCACTCTGGACACGGTACACAGGGGCAGAGCCGTTGGTGCCTATTCCACCACTGGGAGTGTACGGCGCAGGCTGGTTGGCGTGAAGCTTTCCATCAGCGGGATAGTCGAAAGCATCATCGGGAGGAGGAAGAACGGGAATGGCTGACGCCTCAACGGAGGTGGACAGTGCGCCAGTGGTGGTAGGTGCAGGACCATCATAGGGGCCGTGAGAGGTGATGTTTGTGTGAGGAACAGCCTCGGGGATGAAGGGGGGCTCGGAGTAGACTGTCGTCTGGGCCTGAGAGGCGACAGGGACAGCAGAGACTGAACCGGCTAGGGTGAGCAGTCCTGCGTATCCAAGGGCAGCGTAGGGTGCCATTGTGAAGAGGTGGTGGGTGTCAAGGTAACTCTGATTGTATGAGAAGCAGCGTTGACAATGAGCAATGAGATGGAAGTTAGAAAGGCTGGAAGATATAGGTTCTTATGTATAAATCTTGATATTCTCCACTGATTGATTATTTTGTTTACATCGATTCAAGCTGCTAATTCCCCACTGGTAAAACACAATTCCAGTTTTTGATTCTCTTCAATTTCCAGTTTTTTTTTTGTCGCCTGTCTATCAATCTACTCACGTCGTCATAGAAGAAAATGTTGACAATTGCAGTAATTCCATATCCCTTAGAGTAGATTAGACGTAAGGTTGTCGTCAGAGGATTGTAATAGGCGGGATGGCTCCGTATGAAATAAACGCCGATACAAGGGGCCATGTAACCATTATCGATGGAGAAGATGGGGACGGTAGCGTTCAGTAGCCAGGAGGAAAGGTACAAAAAGGGGATATAGCCCCGATGATCGGTACAGAGGTTGATTCCAAACTTTCCCGAAAAAGATGAATTATTCCCGAACTTGTGGAAGGCTTTTTTCTTTTTCTTCCTTGCCATGTGTACTGTACAAGCTTCCGTAGAGTTAGTTTATCCATCCCCCAGTAGCGAGTGAGAGTCGTTGAATCATCAATGTGACGTTATGTGTAATCCTGACCCAGACAATATGTGGGCTTGTCGACGTTCCCTCCCATGCGACATATCAAAGTCGTCATCAATGTCGATGAGATCAAGGTCAAGCTAAAAGGCTAGACAATCTGACTTTACCCCGGTAACTTTCTGGAGCTTTTGTCCCGCGTTTAATTGACGTTTTATCGATCTTGTTAAAAAATGAAAAAGAATTTGCCGAGATTGGGGTAATTTGCCTGGTGTCGCTCATCACTAGATGGAGCACGCCATGAGGATTGACTGAA
Source organism: Fusarium penzigii (assembly GCA_013623535.1). Classification (NCBI taxonomy): domain Eukaryota; kingdom Fungi; phylum Ascomycota; class Sordariomycetes; order Hypocreales; family Nectriaceae; genus Fusarium; species Fusarium penzigii. The sequence continues at coordinate 20,032 of JABFFC010000383.1, forward strand.
TGATTGGGTCTATGGCGATTGATTATGATTGCCCGATTACTGATTACTGACAGATCAGTCTTTATTTTCAGTCATGGGTTTTCAGAGAGTATGTATTTGGAATAACACCCCATCAGGGGATTTCAGTGTAACTGTCACTCGGCTATCCCCACGGCAATTGTACAAAACAAGCCATAGCATCAGACATGCGAATACAAGCGTCAACATGATGCATTCCTCATAGAGACATTTGATGTATCCATCACCCGTCATTATTACTGTCTCGACCTGTCTGTCTCGTCCCTCCTTTCTAGCTCCTCCTAAGCTCCGAACTGAGCTATAGCTCCAAGCTCGACACCCTCTTGACAGCCATGCCAGCGCGAATAGCTCCGGGGCATGCAGAGAGCAACATGTTCGATTTCTGATGCATTCCTTGACCAATTGATTCTCGTCCATTTCAAAGCTGGCGTCTGCAACTGGCGATCTGTGCCTGAAGTTGTAAATATGACAAGCTGTAGCTGAATTGATGATGGAAGTGCGCATAGTTGTCATAAATCATGAGCCGTTGATGATCCAATTGTCGAATTGACTATTGGACGCTTGATTGACTTATAAACTAGCCTCCTCACCTAAATGCAGATTCACATTCCGCATTATCCGTGATACGCAATTCACATTTACACAGCACGCTACTCATCATCATGTCTGCACGTCTCTTCTCTCCCCATCTTCGAACTCTGCTGAGACCTCGTGGTCTTCAATTCGTACCGCAATATGCAAGAGTAGCCGCCATGTCAACCGTCTCGGACGCCATCATCAAGGACCATCGGGAACTCCGTGATTTCTACAACGAGATTGTCAATTCTTCCGACCATGATCATCAGCTGCGCTATGGAAATCAATTTACGTGGGAACTGGCCCGTCACTCCGTAGGCGAGGAGCTCGTCGTGTACCCCGCCATGGAGAGATACATGGGTTCCGAGGGTAAGAACCTGGCAGAGGGAGATCGTCAGGAACATCATCATGTGAGATATGACAACTGCAACATTGCTCATACACAGAAATCACTAATTCATATTAGGTCAAACTACTTCTCCAGGAATTTCAAAGCATGCAACCCTCCAACGAGGAATACATCCCCAAGCTCAAAGAAATCTGGAGCCATCTCGAGCACCACATCCAAGAAGAGGAATCCCGTGACCTACCGGCCCTCGAGAAAGCACTGCAAACCGACTCCGGCAGCTCCGAGTCGTTGGCCACTAGCTTCAGTAGGACAAAGATGTTTGTCCCGACGAGAAGTCATCCAAGTGCCGGGGAGCATCCGCCGTTTGAGACCGTCATGGGACTTTTGACGGCGCCTATGGATAAGCTCGCGGATCTGTTTAGGAAGTTCCCGAAATGACGCGTCGATCGATGGATGGTGCCGTTGATGACGAGGGGCTAGGGTAGGCGTGATAATTAAATTGATGGCTTTTTTTGTAATAAACTCTACGGCGTTGTTATGGATTTCTAGGAACTTGGTTTTCTGGCCTTTCAAATGACTTTTCAAACCAAAACGACTGTATATTCAGTGACTAATGTGCATGTATCAATATGTGCAACGTAACTATAAGCAAGAAATCAAAGCTATCCATCCTCCAAATGTCCATAGACTTCTAGTACACAATGTTGACAGGAGTCTTGATATAAGGCTTCAAGCTCGTAGTGCCATTCAGCTCCTGGTAAATAGCCTGCGCAAAAGCCTTGGCCACAGTATCAGCTCCAGAAGCACTCGTGTGCGTATGGTCCTTGGGGTAGAAGGCATTCACAGCCGTCTTTCCGAGCTTGCGGTACGTGTTGCTGACGGCCTGGAAGTTATCCACAAACGTCACGCTGCTGCTGGCGAGAGCCTTTGTGGCCGTCTTTTGGTATCCGACGAATCGAGGGGCCGAGCCGTCCCAGACACCCGTCTCCCATTGATTGTTGGGGGTTTGGGAGCTGAGGATGACTTTGGCACCCTTGGCGAGGAAGAGTTTGGCGGCTTGACTGACGTAGAAAACAAAAGTGTAGACTTTCTCTCCTGTGACGTCGGAGATACAGACTTCGGTGCCGGCGCCGGGACAGTCCGATCGCTTGTTGTCGTTCTTCTCGGGAGATCCGCCGTCGTTGTGGCCGAATTCGATGACAACAATGTCTCCCGACTTGACGACGTTGGCAACCTCCTGGAATCTTCCCTCGTTCCAGTAGGATCGAGCAGAGCGGCCACCGATGGCCTTGTTGACGGAAGTGACGGACAGGTATTTACCGATGTGGTTTCCCCAACCATCCGTGACGCCGTCGTTGGCCCCGTTCTTGGCCATGGTGCTGTCGCCGAGGAAGTAGACCGTTGGAGTGGCTCGGGGAACGAGATTGACTGTTGGTGTGGCAGAGATTTGGATGGCCGACAAGGCCAGAGTGGTAAGAGTGGTGAACTTCATGATGGATAGTGTTTTGTCCTGACTGAGAGAGAAAGCGTGAGAGGACTGAGGATAGTGATTCAATCAGGACATATACTTGTAGTTATAAACATCACCACTCGACTCCATGACTATAACTATAACCCCTTCTCCTTCCATATTTAGACTATTCTCGGTATTCGGTCCCTGAACAAACCCATTCTGGCACTTTATCCCGCCTTGTTTACCATCCGAGCATGAAACAGGACCATTTTCCACCAGTCAAGGATGAGCGGCTACCAGGGTCCAAGGGTCAGTCCTGAAACGCCGCAGCAAAAAACAGGACGGTTCGATGGGTCTGGTTTAACTATATAACGTAAGTGTGGCCGGCAAGTGGTAGTCTGTTTTTGAAGTGGTCATCTGAACCCTGAGATTTGCAATGTAAATGTAAGGTTAATGCGGGAAATTGGTCGATGGGTGTATGAGTTCGGGAGATATGACTCCGATGATGTTGGTTCAAAGAAATAAGACGACATAGGAATAAGATGAAGATAGACTGTCTCAATGTTCGAGAAAGTCGAGAGACTCATCACACAATAATTCGCAAGTCGAACTATCCCGGACCTTGTATTGTCTCGGATATGGCCAGATGGTCGTATTTACTATGGAGCCACCCGAGCTGTTCCTCCAGAATGGAGGCCTTTCTTGTTCCTTCATTTGTCTGGTCTACTTCTTGATGATACCCTTCTTCATGATTAATCCAATCGTAAAGTCTGGGGTTCGGGTTAGAAGCGACCGAAGAACGATGTCGATGGGGAAAGATCTGCAATTTTGATATCTGATCGAGATGATAATCCCCCATACTCCGCGAAGCTAATGCACCCCCAACATACGGTAAGATATCATTAGAACAAAAGCCGAGATGCTCAAATGTAGAGAACGCTAGTCTATAGACATCGCTCGAAGCTACTTCCTCCCCTTTCCCAACCATTCCATCCACTCCTCCTTTACATCCGCTGACAAAACATCCCCCACACCCTTCAACTGCTCACGAATCTCCAACCCCTCACCACTATACACAATCTCCAGCTTTCCATCCTCTGCCTTCTTCACCCGATCTGTAATCACACGAAGTAAGCATCCCAATTTCTTGAGGCTGGCCTGGTTCATCTCCTGCCAGGCTTCAACATCCTCTTTCACATCTGTAATCTCAATGTCGGAATCGGAGAATACTCCGCCTTTGTGGTAGGCGAGTAGGAATTTGGGAACCTGAGAGATCCAGAGACGAGGGAGTTGGTCGCCGAGGATATCTTCGTCGCGCTTCCAGAGGGAGCGGGTCTTCAGGTCAAATACGTCGTCTTGTCTGATAGATTCGCCGGCTTCTTCAACGATAAGAGTGGTACTATCGTTTGTAGCCTTACGGTTGATTTCGAGACTTTGAATGTCAAGATCGGGTTTCTTTGTGGCCTTTGATTGTCGTGAGGGCCAGATACTTGCTGAAGAGGTGGGTATATACCCGTCACTCTCAAACCGAACCATCATGTCAAGCCCGTCAAACCGATAACTCATAATCCTCTGATGCGAGACCGAACGCCGAACATCGTAGTCCCAAGTAGTGTAAGCTTCCGGAAAGGAGTGTCCACAGCCATTGATCCCAGGAATCAACTCCTTTGGCGAGTTCTCTCTGCGAATAAAATGCACCGCATCACCGACGACTTCCACAAGGATGCGGAACTGATGCTCTTTCGTGCGGTTACTGACGAAGCGGAGAAGGTTGCCGATTGTGCTCCCACACGCGACAATGTTGACGGGGATGGGGTCAGGGTTTAGTTTCATTATGGAAATGATGGATGGCTCGAGGGGATGTTTTGGGTAGGATGCAGAATTAATGTCACGGAAGTAATCCCCGCTGTCGAAATCGACCCGTTTTCGTCCCTTTGGAGGTGTCCATCTGGGAGGTTTGCCTACAAACGTTAGATAAATTCCAAAACGGTGTGGTCGTCTTACCAGGGATGAATATTTTGGATTTCGAGCTTGTGACCCAGTTGTAGGAAGCGATTAATCTGGGGTTCGTGATTTTGACGCTGTCGGTGTTTTGTTGGATTTTGAGGTCGTCGAGGGTGATGGTCTCAATGAGGGTTCCGAAAGGGGGTGGTGGTGATGGAATGACTGCAGAAGTGGGATTGCTGCGTTTGTAAGAGTGCTTCTTGTGAGACCACATGATGAAAATACTATAGTTGATAAAAGGTGTAGTGTTGTCGAAGACGAATGCCGTCGAAATAGATGCTGCTTACTCTCGGTCCTTTGAATCACGACGGGACAACCAGGCTTTATATCCTAAACCAACTTTCAATCAGCCCATCAACTTCCTATCTATCTATTTTCATTTTCTTCAACAGCCAACATAAATGTGAATTACACTTTTCTTTCAACCATACCATGCACCAACACGTCGGTCTTCCCAAGTGGTCTGCAATGTGGGAGGCCGGACGTCAGCCTGATTTCAGTTCAAAGAATAGGCAATTTTGCCGTTGAGATAGAGGCGGAAAGCCTTGGGCCAACAGCCAATGCCATTTTTTGAGGCGGTGCTGGTCGCGGCCATGGCATTGCCTGTTGGTAGGTTATGTGCGTGGATGGCCTCATTTGTTGGTTGGCTGTGAATGTCAGCAGTAGACTGTTGGTTTGATTCGCCAGCAGTCAAATCCATCTCGCCTCATAAATGAATTGGTGTAGCGACCAGCAGCTGATACGTCTACCATTGAGGTGTTCTTCATGTGAACCAGAGCTGAACATATGCAACGATTCATTCACTGTCAGTCACACACAACATGTGATGGAAAACTATGCATGACAAAATACACATAAACATGCTTTGATTGTATTCAATTCACATATACGGAAATCGGAAATAAATTAAATCCTTTACGGCCGAACAAGACTTTACCATCAAGGCCAGGAACCCTTTGCGAGCTCCACCTGAGCTTCATAAATAACCCGGTCTTGAGCATTTCCAAACTTCTCAGCAGTAACCTCGGTCGAGTTTGGCTTCACATAATAAGGCCCATCCACTTCACATGTGGTATCGTGGTCGGGCAGGATACCATCATACAAGAACGCACGAGCATGCTTTGCAAGACACAGAGACGGCACTGCAACTGAACAGTGACCGTAGCCCTTGACTTTGACGAGGCGCGAGTCGACAAATGTATCCCGAGCAGACCGTGCCGAGACCAAAGGACAAACAGGGTCGAACGTTGTGCTCAGGATGAGTAGAGGGTGTGCAGTCTCGACTCGATGTTTAGGGACATATGTGTGCGTCTTGGGGATCTTCCACTGCTGCCTGGCGAAGAGGAAGACGATATCATCCCCGGCAAACTTGCTTCGGGTGAGCGCTGGTAAGATGGCGTGAATAAATCCATCTAGATCTTGAGGCCAGGATCCCTCTCCCGCCTGGCCGTCATTGTGAGAGACAGTGTACAGAGCATCCTGGCCTTCATCTTCACCCAATCCCCACTCCTGGAGAGCTTCCGTTGCATTCTCGTTGAGCAGCTTGTTCATAATGTCGGAAAACTTGTACCAGTTCTGGGGTCGATACAGTACCGGGAAGATAGCGCCGTACCAGATCTTTTGAAAGTCCAAGAGTCCGTATTGAGTGTTGTTGACGTAGACGCTCAAAGGTTGTGCTTTAATCTCATCCGCAAATGACATGATTTTGCGCTTGATACTGTACCAATCTGTTGCTTGGGATGATAGCGGGCAGTCGTCGCCGGCTTTGACGCATTCCTTGATGAGCCCATCAAATACCTTCTCTGTATCGGTGAGGTCCTCATAGTCGATGCGCTGGTTGTACCAGTTGAATTGATTGACAACACCATCGATAATGACTCTATGGGATCGCTCAGGAAATAAAGTGGCGTAGGTTTGTCCAAGGAGAGTCCCGTAGCTGAAACCCCAGTAGTACATTTCCTTCTGACCAACAGCGTCGAGAATGCTGTTCATATCGGCGGCAGTCTGAGGAGTGTTGATGTACTTCCCATGTTCGCCCATGGTGTCAGCGCATGCTCTCACATAGTTGTGCGTCCAGGCGAAGATCTCGGTGGCGTCTCTAACCAGGTCTCCGCTGCGGACAGAACTCAATTGCTGACGGGCTTCCTTTGTGGGGTAGCATGACGCCTGGGGAGTGGACGAGTTGATACCGCGAGGGTCAAAGGTAAGGAGGTGGAATCCGTCGCCGATGATGGTGCTGAGCTGTTCACCGCGTCTGTGGATGAACTCGAAGCCTGAACCTCCAGGGCCGCCAGGATTCAGCAACAGGTTCGGACTGCCGGATTTGCCACGCAATCGGATGAGGGGAACAGTGAATGTCTTGTTGCTCTCATGCTCGTGGAATTGATCAATAGGAACATCGATGCTGCTACACTCCAGAGGCCGACTCTTGATCTCGCCACATGGTTTCCAGCTGATGTTCTCTCCAGTGTAGGCGAGGAGATCGGATGATTGATGATGGTGGTGGCAGTGAGAGCGAGTCTGGTGGGGGAGGTAGTTCCAGGCAAAGAAGAAGAGACTGGTGACGCAGAAAAGTGTCCATTTCTTCTGACTCAATCGTGGTCTTACTTTCTCCCCTGCGGGGAGTTCAAAGATCCCCTTTTCACTCATTGTCGATTGAGATGTGAGTGTCAGAAGGAATTGATTATGAAACGTGCTGTGCCGTTACATGTCCAGGCAACCGTGACTAACGCTACTCCGCCGCACGAGTTCACGTGCTGGGGTGGGTTAGTCATCATTGTTAAAAAAAAGAATTAAAAAAAAAAAAAACACATGCCATGGAATGCCAACAGTGCCTAGGGGCTGGGCATTTTAGAGCCTCAACCGCCTGAAATGACTTTGGTCATCAATTCCAGCTGAAGACGCCGCTTATCTTGGGTATCACCAGAATGGAACATGCAGACTGCAATCTCGATTAAGCTTAAATTTAGCTTGACAGAATGTGAGAGAAAAAGATACCCTTTCTTGGTGGAGTGATTTACTCAAGAACCAACAATCTCAATCTATTTCTATTTCTATTTCGTTGTGATCATGTAGATCTGCCTGCTGGGCTTCATTCAGTTCGGATATGCCTGATCCCGTGTATTTTCGCTCGAATCAGCACCATGACACGGACACGGAGCTACCAATGCTCTACACCATGAGAAGAAATCGCGCATTACGTCTAATTAGGCTCATATATTATATAACCATCTCGGCGTCAATCCTTCAGTAAGCTTACTCAATTATTTGTCAAGCAGGGTAGTCCTCACACCTCTTGTTCTCAACAAAACCTCACCATCCAGTCACAACACACCTCGGATTCAGTTGTCTGTTCAGCTCCCACGAAAATGGAAAATGCTCGAAAAGTATCCGAACCAGTAAAAACTCCATTAAAAACAACATCCGACTTTATCCAGCTATATCCAGTATACCACGCGAGTTCCCCGCCTTGTCTGACACACGTGAGTGTTTTTGGTCGGGTAACAGTCTCTGAATGACGGCATATGAATATACCCCTGTTGTGTTTTGTTGTGTGTCCTAGCTCCCGAGGACTCGCTTCGTCTGGGGTTAAGTATTCGACGTCATAGCTAGATCTGTGCTTGTTTGATGGACAAGTATGTATGATATGTGCAGAATATTGACTATCTATGGAAAGAATGTCTCGATAAATGCAATATTGACATGACAGAAGACAATAAAACGTCAAACTTTGCTCTATGTTACAGCAGTCCAGTCCCTGTCGATGACTCGATCACCGTTGCATCCAAATCCCGTGAGAATCCCAAATGCATCTTAACCCAACCACATACACCTCCTGTCAATAGTCCCGTTCCCATCACCGCCCAATAGTATTCATTCCCCATATACGAAACCAAGTTTATTGCTGGAAAATACCACATCCCTTCTGCCTACAGTAGCATTCCCGATGGATTCCACAGCCTTGGCTTGACAAGCCCATCAGCAATGAATACTACTATACCATATCCATACCCTATGCACATAAAAACAAAGAACCCCATTCCATTGCAAACCGTAAAACGATACTTTCTTGATCCGGCCCGTCCAACCGTTTAATTGACCGAGCACCACCCGAACATACACTCGCATTTCCTCGTCTAGCTACTTTTCCCCTCCTATTTTTTAGCTAAACAATAACCTTTTCCACTTCCCCACGACTCCATTATCCCCAGAGCCCCCCACGCATCGGCCGACCACATGTCTATCCCCCCTCCCCTATCTTTCTTATTACCCGTAACGGCAATGCGTACCTAAATATCTTGGCTGCTTCAAGGCATTCTCATTTTCACCCATGTTGTTCTTGTACAGTCAGGATTTCTCAATGTAACCCCCCGCAAAACGAATGATTCTCCGACGGTAGTTTCATTGGACACTTGACAGGCAAAACAGCTACACGAGATTGCGGGGTTTTGGGGAAGAAGAAGGGATGGTCCGGGTAATAAGGGTAATTGTTCCGCTAGTTTTCACTCTGGGGTTATGGTGATGTCGATCAACAGAGGAAGATGGTCTAGTGAAGGTTTGTCGTTAAATAACAATGGCAGATCCCCCTTTCTTTCCCAAATAGATATCCCCAGATTCTCCATCCAACGTGCTCCTTGTGCATGAGACCCTGAATCACCGACTTCGTCCGGGAAAATCGCCAAAATGGTCAACGTAGGAACCGCAGCTGACCCCATCGTCACGCGTCTCGTGGCAGAGGACAAGACACCATGGTACAAGAAACGAAATCTTCGTCTCATGTACGTGTGGCTGTTCCTCTGCTGTATGGGCGTTGAGATGACCTCTGGTTTCGATTCGCAACTCATCAACACGTTGCAGTTCTCTCAGTCTTTCCATAAATGCAAGTACTCCCCCCTGGTAGGGCCGATCTATGACCAGATATTGATGTGGGATCAGACTTTGGTAATGGACGAACCAACGACGAGGGAAAGTATGCGGTTGAACCAGGACTGTTGGGTTTCGTGAACTCCTCCTACCAGCTGGGATCCATCTTCGCCGTTCCTCTTGCTCCATGGTTCGCTCAGAAGTTCGGACGTCGATGGTCCATCATGCTTGGTTCCGGCATCATGGTAGTCGGTGCTCTCATCCAGGGATTTGCTCAGCATGGTAATTTACCACACTCGACTAACGGCAACCACAGCTAATCCTCTATAGTTGCCATGTACATCATCGCCAGAATGCTTCTCGGTGCTGGTATTCTCTTCTGTATCATTTCAGGAGCAGCCCTCATCGGAGAGTTGGGTCACCCCAAGGAACGTGCTATCCTCACATCGCTCTTCAACTCTTCCTACTTTATCGGTCAGATTCTCGCCTCTGCTATTGCTCTTGGAACGACCAGCATCGGATCCGACTGGGCCTGGCGCATTCCTTCTCTTCTTCAGATCTGCCCATCTCTTCTCCAGATTGTGACTGTTTTGTAAGGCACCTTTCAACCCTGTGATCAAGTTATTTATGCTGACCATGCAGCCTCCTCCCCGAGTCTCCCCGTTACCTCATCTCCCACGACAGAATCGAAGAAGCCTCCAAGGTCCTTGTCAAGTACCACGCCGAGGGCGACGCCAACTCCGAGCTCGTCAAGGCCGAGATCGTCCAGATTCGCGAGACCATCCGCACCGAAATGGAAGTCGCCAGACAATCGTGGCTCGACCTCCTCCGCACCGCCGGCATGCGTCGTCGTGTTCTCATCACCGTCTTCATCGGCCTCTTCACCCAGCTCAGCGGAAACACTCTTCTCAGCTACTACTCTGGAGTGCTTTTCCAGATGATGGGCTATACCAGTGACTACGCCAAGACGAGAATCAACTTGGCTAACGCATGCTGGGGTCTGGCCAACGCTACAGTTATTGCTTTGATCGTTACTCGATTCAAGCGTCGACACATGTACATGCTTTCTGCAACTCTGATGTTGTGCGCCTTCATTGGTATCACGGTGTCGCTTGAAAGACTGCAGGTTGCACAGGCGGCGGATCGAAAGAACCAGGCTGCCGGTATCGCAGCGCTATTCTTTTACTTTGGCTACTCGCCTACCTACAACATCGGTAACAATGCTTTGACTTATAGTAAGTTCATTCCGACACCACATCCCATGCAGCAGCATCGCTAACCAGTCCTAGCCTACCTCGTCGAGCTCTGGCCCTACGCCCATCGAAGTCGCGGTATTGGTGTGCAGCAGATTTTCGGAAAGCTCGCTGGTTTTTTCTCTACCAAGTCAGTCATCCCACATCGCTTCCCTGTTATTGACTAACGTGATTACAGTGTCAACTCGATTGCTCTCGATGCCCTCAAGTGGAGATACCTTGCCATCTACTGTGGATGGATCTTCTTTGAGCTCTGCATTGTCTTCCTCCTCTACCCTGAAACAAGTGGCCGCACTCTTGAAGAACTTGCCTTCCGTAAGATACCCAGCTATTATACCGTGAAATTAACTAACAAGACTTCGCAGTGTTTGAGGACGAAAAGTACAATGAGAAGACTGTTGCGGCTGTTGAGAAGCAGATTCACTTTGGAGACCACCAAGAGGACCCCAGGTCTGGGTCTGTTCCAGGACAGGTTCAACCTAGAGAGCATGTCTAGACGACTTGGTTTTGGTAATGAGATATTGGTCGTCTCATGCTTGATATGGAATGGACCAACTGTAGTTAGCTGTGGAATTGACTATGCGTTTTTAAGCACAACAAACTGGAAAGCTCGTGTGTCTATATGCATGAGCCAACTAGACACTGGAAATGGTGAGTATTAAAGCATGACCACCCTTTCGGTCAGCATGGTATGGTTGACATAAGATCTCAGTAATCATGGACTCGGATGACACGGTTTACACACATTCACACACAGGACGTTATCTGACTTGACACATTGATATAAATGTCTGTATACATGGCCTAGGCCACTATTTACAAAGAATAAAACACTTGTACATAGTACATAGAAGGATCTTCCATTCAAACCACCCAACAAGTATCACGAGAAAATTCGGATACATTTTAGTTCTTTACTGCATCTGCTTGCCAGCGCGCTTGAGCATGCGGAGACCACGCTTGGCACGGCGACGAGCAGCGCAGCTACCGGCACCGGAACCGGGGGAGCTGGTGGCAACGGGAGCCTCAGACTCGGCAGAGGTGGCCTGCTCCTCGACGGCAGTGGGGACGGGAGTAGCGATGACGGTCTCGGTGGGCTCGACAGCGTTCTCGGTGCCGTTGGAGGGGGTAGAGACGGTAGGGATGAGGGTAGCAAAAGTGGTGCTGGGCTCCTCAGCAGCGGGGGCAGAGGGAGAGGCAGTGTCGTCGCCACCAGTGCTCTCCTCGCCACCAGTGCAGTCACCGTCGCTGGTCTGACCGGCAAGGTTGGCGGTGTGGTCCTCGCAGCCGCTGGGCCAGACCTTGGGGCCGGGAGCAGTGTAGCTGGTAGGGGCGGGGTAGTAGATGCTCAGAAGCAGACCGGGCTCCTCACCGTCGTAGGCACCGGGGAACTTGACAACGGGAGCAGGGGTGCCGGTGCCGGTACCGGAGACCTCAAGCTGGGCACAACCAATGTAGAACTGAGCACCACCCTTGGAGCCGGCAGCGTGGAGACCGACGTGCTCGGCACGCATGAGGTAGTTACCGGAGGGGAGTTCCTCGGGGAGGGTGAAGGTGAAGTTGTGGATACCCTGGTTGTTGACATAGGTAGCCCACTGGAGACCCTCCTCGGTGATGTCGCTGGTGGTCAGCTCGTAAACCTTGAACCAGTCACCGTCACCGAGGTAGTCGGAGGTGTCGGTGCCAGAGGGAGCCTTGCTCATGTAGACAGCGAGAGGGCCGGGGTGACCAAGGTCGTTGGCAACGGTGAAACCAACCTCATCACCAGCCTTGACGGGGTGAGTCTTGGTCTTGGCTCGAATGTCGGCATCGAGACCACCGGCGTTGCAGATGATGTCGTCGGAAGTGACATCCTCAATGGGGGAGTTGGCGTTGGTAGTCTGACGGACATACTCGTAGGGCTCGGTGATGTCGCCGTTGACAATGAGAGCATCAAAGTTGTAGTGGGCGAAGACGGAGGGGACGGCGGCAGCAATGGCCAAGACGGAAGAGAGAGTAGCACGCATTTTGGCTGTTGATTGAGGGTATATCTTTTCTGGATATAAAAAAAGAAAGTGAAAAAAGAGTTGAAAACGTGTGTAGAGAGTGTGAGTTAGCTGAACCACCAGGGTTTAGCAATGAATGTAATTTGAAAAGAAAGAAAGTTGCAAGCAACAGCTGCAGAAAAAAGAACCGGAAGTTGGGATTGGAAAGAATGGGATGAGAAGAGAAGAGAGGAAAGGCTGAAAGAGGAGGAGAGTGTGTGGTGTTTATAACTGTTTGTGGTGGTGGGATTTGTCCATGTCCCCACGTCCCATGTCTATCCATAGGGATCCATGACCTGGGTTGGAGATTAATTACGGCCGAGTCTCTTGTTTCTTGGCCATTCTCCTGTCACTTGCTTGATCAGTGGTTACACAGAACTGAATACGCGAACGGGTCAAAAGCAGGGGAGAGAATTGGGCCAAGTCCAGTATGCCGGATTCTGAAACTTGGGACGCAACCCTCGAACCGCCGGGGTTGACCACCGGGTCTCTCCACAGAAGAAGAAGCGGACCAATCGTAGTTGTCAATAGATTCGGTGATTCAGTTGATGCTGGCCCTGTTCTTTGTTTTCTTTTCTCTTGAGGCTCTTGCTGGGATCCTTGTATGGAGGAGACGTGTAGTGTATCAGGGTTCGGAGGAGAAGACTGTTTTGGGATGTGATGGATCAGATGGGAGATGATGGATGATTTGGAGACTCGAAGAGATATCAACAATGAAGTTGCTGTCGCCAATTCCCGATCGGTGGATTATCTGATAGAAACACGCTTGGATCTGATGTGAAGTCATCGCGATAATTAGATTGATGATGCTAGAGTAAGAACAAACTCTGTATGCGAAAATCACTAGAAGAGATAAAAAAAACATCCACTAACGGACTCCAGCCCTCAAAGGAATTGCTTGACAAGGGTCCTGTAACAGGTCAGTGGGGTACCAAGATCCAGGCGGCAGCCGTACCGGGTCTAGCGTAGTGTAGGCGCCGGACGCTTATGCAAGGGGCAACGGCGGCGCTAACTAATAGGGAACATGATCGGTTAAGATAAGGATATTAGGGGGATGGGAATAAGGGGATGTTGATGTCGCCCGATGGTGATGGTGATGGTGATTGTGGTGGATGGATCTTGGACGTGTAGGGTATTGTTACATCTAAAAGCTTGAATTATTAATGGACATGTCATTGACTGAGATATAGCAACAGTTCGGATGTTTTCTCCGGCTAGTGCCACTTCAATCTCGAGTACTATGGACAGCCATATCACATTGTCTACAGTTGTGTATCTAGAGATGGCTACCTGAATGTGGGCGAGGATCAATCCAAGTCAACAAGTCCATGAGATGAATCTTGTCTCTGTAGTTTGACAGCAGCAGAGAAAAGAAGTCGATACATTCAATTGCAATTTAATACTTACAGCATCGAGCAACTACTTTAAGGTATCGATACTGCATGACTGTGGTGAAATACCCTACACTCAATTCTGATAAGGATCCAACACATCACACAAGGCATCACACCTGCTAGTAACACTCCCATGCCGATCAATCCTCTCCTCGCTTGCACGGTAGTGGTTGACGCACCTGGAATCCTCGCATGTCTCCATCACTCCAAGCTCACCGTCCCAAGTATACGAGTCCTGATCCATAGCATGGAACCAGCCATGACCAAGTCCTGCTTCAAGTTTCTCCTCATAGATCTGGATCGTCTTTGTGTATCTAATCCTCCTACAAGATGATGCACCTCTTCGGCATCGTGATATGTGGTCACGACTTGAATTGTCCCTTTGCGTCTTTTCCAAGTAGCTTCCCTTCCTGTCGGCGCCCTCCAACTCGGGTAGACAGCCATGTCTCTCGACTGGTAAAAGATGCCGCCCACCGTTGGATCGAAGAGTTTGAATGGCTGCCAGCAGACTATCGGCATCGTGGTATGGCCCGCTCGGCCTAGTATCCCGGCCTGGTAGTGGGCCTGTATGAGGTTTCCACTCCAGATGAAGGGCCTGCGGTCGACCGTCCTTGACAGATACGGTGGCGGTTGGCCACGAATAGTCCTCGACACATCTGTGCCAATGGCTGGGATTGTAGCAAGACTTGATTTTAGTCGCCGCATGCTCCCCTTTTCTGAACGTCGCACAATGAGTCTCCAGTTCTTCCATGGTGATGACCTTGTGCTCGCAGAGGCGCACATACCCCTGGCGGCCGGTACATACTCGATCCTTGACCCTTCTCCTTTCTTCGGGAGAAAAGCAAGCAGGGGGGTGGTCTGCTTTACAAGCGGAGCAGTGCATCCCCTTTTCACGAGCCGAGTCGCCGAACTTGCACAGTGTAGATTGTCCACCGTCAGATCGTGCCCTGAACCCTTGCTGACAAGGCTCGCAGAAATGATCTTTTCGATAAGATACGGCTAGTAGAGCACGTTCGGCGTCGTTGGGAGCTCGATTAAAGGGGTGGTTGTTCGCCCTGGTTTCGCCAACACCGTTCTTCTTATTCTTTTTCTTTTTCTTGCGTTTCTTCTTGTTCTTTGTGGGTTGTACTGGCGCATTGCTGAGAAATGTCGAGAAAGGATGTTCCCCAAATTGTCGGTCGTCGGCAAGTATTCTAAATTTTTGAGACACCTGACGAAGGTGGAAAAATGCGACTAGCGAGGATGCTGTATCACTCTCAGCGATCTCTTGGAAGATTTGGAGCAGAATCTCGTCGGGTAGTTGGGAGAGTGGACTTCTCTCATGATCCTGACAAGAGGTGGTGAGTTGAGCATCCATCTTTTGCTGCAGCGGGATCGTTGGCCACGAGTTTGTTGCTTAGGTTGGCCGTCGTCTATAGTTGTTGAGAAGATGACTTGCTGATGATGCCTGACTACCGAGAGCTTATGATTATTGAGCACCTTCTCTTGTTGAATTTAACAGTGGTCGGCCGTCAACGCTAACTCATCGCCGGCAGTGACGTCCCTCACTCCTTCTGCCTGTTAACAATAGGTGGTCTGGATTGCTAACAAGCTAGTTCTTCTGTAAGGACATCTTGTATATGTTGCTTGAATAGATGACCTATTCAGGCTTTCTTGTCGTTCCAGTGCCGCTGAAGACACGACCCATGTTCTCGTCCTTGGTGGTTGATCGAAGAGCTTTCTTCATAACAGCTACAGTACAGTACTGGTCGAAGAATTCACTCACGCATCAAATGTTACGGCAGAAGTAGAAACAGGGTGAGTTATCAATAAATCAAGCGAAAAAGTATCCATTTCGGTGGTCTGCTGGCCATTTACCACTGATTCTTGCGGTAGTCATGCACTAAATGCCATGCTTAAATCACATTTCCGGCTCAATGAAGCTTCTTTGATCAATTTTGCCTTCCTCTCCTAATATCCTTCTGTTCATTCATTTAAAAAACCCAAAAACTTCATCCCTCCACACAAAATACTGGGTCGCAGTCATAATGGCAAACCCAGCGGCCATAAACGAACCCAACCCAAACGCTGCCGAACCATCCTTGCTTATCGCTGCATAAATAATAACCGAGATAATCGTGGCCACTATGTAAATAATGAGAACTGCTATGACGCAGTCCATATTCAGCTCCTCGTTGATACGTATCCCCCACCCCAGTACATGCTGACCATCAGGTCCAGCTTTACGAACGAGTCTCTCGCGCTGCCTCTTGGGGAATTTCCTGGCCCAGAAATCGTCCAGATGCGGCCCCGGTTGGATCAGTTCGTGTATGCTGAATCGATGCATGACGCCCTCCTTACTAGGGAACGGTGTGTACATGTATCGTCCTTCAGTCACTTCAAGCTCTGGGGGAAGCTGGCCAAGCTCGAACCAATCCGGACGACATTTTTCGCCGTATGGGCATAATTGAAACTGATGGATGAATTAGTGGTATGATTATCGAAGTAGTTGCAAAGTCGCAGGTACCTCGACAAAATCTGCAGATGATACTTTGTGAAGACTTAGCTGGGATGCCACTACAAGAGGTCTCATGACGGACTGCACCCAACGTAGCCAACTCGGAAAGGTGAATGAGATAAAGATGTTGCACAATTTTTGAGGTACAACCAGTGATAGTCTCCAGTCGTTCATCGACCGGATTCGTTCGTACTCAGTAGCAATCTCCTTGAACAGATGTTCATCGTTACCGTAGGCTGGCACTTGTACCTGGACTAGCTCGGAGAATCGTTTTGTGTTTACACAAACAAGAAGGTATTGAGGGTTCAGGCGAGAGGTTGGATCTGACGCTGAGTTCATATCTGTAGTCGTGGTCTGGGGACTTCCATTTGGAGCTGCTGATGCTGAATCTGGGGTAGCTTGTGAGAAGTATGGACTTCCCGAACTTGTATTTGTTGTGCTCTGTCGAGACGAGTCTCTTATATGCGCTGGTGGCGGCTGTCTCGGTTGGCCATGCGAGTCTGTCAAGTTATGTGCTTGAGGCCCAGAGACTGCACGATTTCTAGCATTTTGTGCGCTCTGTACAAGTCGTTGTCGAATCCTTTCGATACCGCCAGTCGATAACTCCTCGATGTCGAGATAGTAGACATCCCCGCAGCCCTGAATGATGAGTCGAGGACCGTGAGAAAAAAAAAAAAGGTTAAGGTCACTTACACAGATATATGGTACGCGCTCGTGTCCTGGAGATGGCGGGTGGAAAGTGTTCTTGTAACGAAGCCACATGGAGGAACAAGCTATCTTGAAGCTTGACATATCGTTGGTCCACAGTTTAGGAATATAATTCTCGCCAGCAGGCTGATTAGGAACTGGAGGTGGTGTACCTTGTGAGATTGAAGTCTCCTTCGTCTCATCGGTCGCATCTTCATTCGTTGTCTTTATCGCCGACTCTTTACCTTTGGATCCCGTACCATGGTCTTCCTCAAAACAATCAATCTCTGTTATTGAGATACTTCTTAGACTTTCATAATGGAAGTAAAATGATTTTGCTGAGAAAAATAATTCTTCTGTTGCTTTCCATCTAGAAAATGATTTCATATCCTCGTAATTGAGGCGATCCATTGTTGGTAGTGTATAAAATCTTCTCTCAGAAAGACGACTGGTATGCGTAAACGGCCCGAGACCCTGGAATACTAGTAGACCAAGGCCTATTATTACACTGAGATTGGCCATCCAAAAAGAATACATGGGTGATGTTAGCGGTAATGAAAAGAGCGATACAACCAAAAATGGCATTTGAATAATCGCATACAGGATGAAGTACTTTAACAATGGCGAGAAACGAGAGTAGGTGTTGAGGTAAATGTTAGGATGCTGTCCAGGTCTGGCACTGGCATTGTCGATGACTTCGCGTGCTAGAGAAGGGGTCGCCGATGCCTTGCGATTGCCGTCCAGAAAGCGAGAAGGCGAAGCCACTAGTTCTGATTGTTCTTGGGAAGCATGCTCCAGCATAAAAGAAGCTTGCCGGGAGTCATGATCTTGGTGACCACATATTCTTGTGTAGATTTTCAAGCCTTTGCTCAGTAAATCTATGGCCCATTTCGACTGTGCGAGCTGCGTCGAGAGGCCTGCCAATATGTGTATGCTTTCCGCTCTGCGAAGAAGAGGGTCCATCCTCAGCGTGCCCCATCTGATATCCATCACTTCTTTATGCATCTTGTCGGCTTCTGCCCAGTGCCGCTGCGCTGCATAAATAGATGCAAGCTTCTCCATGTTTGCCGGTGTAGCTCCCCCGTCTTGCCCCAAGTTGATCATGTTCGCTACTATCACTTTCATTTGCAACGTCTTAGCTCTCATCCAGCAGCCCTGGCGACCGTATACTGATGCCAGGTCCTCCACAGCCTTCAACGTGTCGGGTTGATCCCACCCGGTTACTCTGGTCATTCTTTCCACCACATCCACTAACAACTCCTCAGCCTCTTCAAATCTACCCTCAGAGCGGTACTCGGATGCCAGCTGGACCACAGCCGACAGTATATCTGGGTTGTCACCATCAAATTCTGTTGATGCTGGCTCAGCTATCATCTCATGTGATTCCACTGCGCTTGCCGGATGATGTATGGACTCTACAGGCGCTATTGGATGCTCTGGTTTGGGATCCGTCGGTCTCGGAGCTCCTCTGGTCGTGTCACTCCTACCATCTTGTAGGCTTATTGTCTTGATAAGCCGGCCCTGGCGCCTGTAAATGTCTACTAAGCGAGCTGTGCTTCCTAGCGTATCCGGATGTTCTTTTCCTAGCTTCAAGACTATCATTCTGATCGCTTTCAATAGCAACAACTCGGCATCTTTAGTTTGACCTTGCCTTTCATACATCTCGGCAAGCTGGACTATGTCTTCTAGTGTTCCACTATTAGTAGTTTCCAGTGCCTCGGTATTCAATTGCAAAGATCTTTCGTAAAATATGATGGACTCTTCAAATCTTCCCACGACCACCAGGTAGCGTCCAATGGTACTTGCTAAGCCTAACCATATCTGCGGATCCAGGACTGGCTTCTCTTTGTTCCACATGTATTCAGCATGGATTACCAAAAACTCAATGATTGAGCTATTCCTGAACAGACCAAAATGCTTATGCATCTCTTGCAGTATCAGTTGTCTCCATCCGTTCTGGTTGCGTCTCAGTGAGCTGAAAGACGGTGTAAAAGGCAGGATACGCATTGAATTCTGGACCCGCCTCAATATCACATATGGGCCCTGGTTGCTTGTGGATGACAGTAAAGAGTTGTCGCAAAGGAATTGAAGGTCACGTTCAAATTGATCTTCTTCGCCCCCGTCTCGCGAGCCGATCACCCTGGGATGGTGGTACAAGTCTCTCATAAATTGTTCCGGAATTGTGCAATCAGGTTTGAAGAAACTCATCAGAAAAAGAAGTCTCACGGCAGAGGGCGCTGCGTCTGTCAACGTGTCGAGAGCATCCTGCCATGCTGCCATAATCCAGTGTTTGGATTCCTCCACCTGTTGACTGTCTTCCTCATCGAGAGCTTCTATTTCTTTGGCCACCAACTTGATGCCTGTCAGATAAGTTGCCATCGAAATTTGCGGTACGCAAACATTCAAGTACCGTGCTGCTTGTGAAATGATGAGAGGGACATTTCCCAGCGTCTGAACTAGATCCAGAGCCGAATCTTCGTCGTAACCTCGTTCACAGAGTGTTTCGAGAAGTTCAAGTCCTTGTTCATCCGTCAGAGCTGAGACGGAGTAGGTTGAGCTGGGTCCAATGTGATACAAAGTAGCTACTGGGTTGCATGATGTGACTAGAAAATTGCCCTTCTGGCAACGGGTAGGAAACGAGCTAATAGTAAAAGCCACCTCGCTGTTCAAGTCAAGGTCACCCTTGTGGTCAAAAGCATTATTCAACACCATGAGCCATGAACCAGCTTGCTCTATCTGTAGCCAGTCAAAGACTTGATCAAAGAGATCGGGAACAAGACCTTGTCGTAAGGGCATGTCGAATTCCTCAGCCACGGACTTGAAGCTGGCCTCGCACGAGGATGTGGTTTTCGTATCGATCCAAAATACATGCGTCTGGGGCTCTGTGTCGCGTATCCTGTAAACAAATTCTAAAGCCGCCTCGGTTTTGCTTCTGATGGTTAGTCGGATAACATAATTTTGAGAACATGGATACATGCCCAATCCCAGCCGGGCCAAGAAGAGCGACGGGCCATCGATTGGTTTTGCGTTGCAACTCCAGCCATTCGGTGATTTCCGGTCTGTCGATGTGATGGGGATTGCGGGCGTAGGGAACCATGAACATCCTTTTTCTCCAAGGGGGTTCATTCTCGTCTTTCTGCATATTTCAGTCGTTTCGAGCGAGTAGCGCTGAGGTGTGGGTGGTGGTTTGATCTCCTTGACTTGTCGAGGTATCCAATACGGTGGAGGGAGTAGTTGAGAGGAGGACGAAGGGCCAGCTCTCGTGTACGGGGGTTTTGGACTTTAATATAGAAGGGGAAAACCAGGCTGTGAATGTGGCAGAGTCGAGCTGAAAGGAATCATGCATCACTTTGGACACAGCCCATAGGCTCATGATTAAGCCTGCATTTTGGTATTCCCTTGATTGGTCGAGGATGCGCCAACCAAGACGCTACATAGACGTGACATTTTGCACTTTCAGTAAAATGATTTCGCAGGTTTTATTGTATATTGACAGTGGGAGTTGTACAGCTGAAAATAATCCGAATAGTTTCAGGCATGTGGTGTTGATGATAATGACTATCGGCATCATTCTCGGCATTTTACTCCATATTCCTTACGCATCGAGTAAGAATGTCGTCCACCTGTGGATATTACCGGAAATATTGCTTACAAAGATGGAATCCCGTGGATGGTTAGCCTCACGCAGGCTACTGTACCTACATCATATATCATCATGACCGTCCCTTGATTATTGTTTTTCATCTTCAACACAACATATACCTACCAACTGACCAAACCACACGAAACATTATCAACATGTCCTCAACTCCATTTAGCTCCGGCAAGACTGCCCTCATCACTGGTGGAGCCTCTGGCATTGGCCTGGCCGTCGCAAAGAAATGCCTTGAGCGGGGCATGACGGTCTTGGTCGCTGACAACGACGCGACAAAGTTGGAGAGTGTACAGAAGGAGGTTGAGTCGGGTTTATTGACTTTCAAGGTCGATGTCTCCAAGAAAGAGGAGTGGGAGAGTCTTAAGATCTATGCTGTCGAGAAGCTTCAAGGTATAACTTCGTCTCACCCTTGTATGAACCTCACACTAACAGGACAGGCCGCATTGATTTTCTCTTCCTTAATGCTGGTGTTATGCAGCCTTCCAACTGGGAAGACCCCGAATTTTTCCGTTCCATCTTCGACGTCAACTTTTTCGGAGTCATCAACGGCATAACTACTCTCCTTCCCCTCCTCAAGTCTCAATCCGAGGCAACCGTCGTCATCACCGGTTCTAAGCAGGGTATCACCAACCCTCCCGGCAACCCCGCTTACAACGCTAGCAAAGCTGCCCTCAAATCCGCTGCTGAGCACCTTTCCTTCGACCTCCGAAACACTTCCGTCAAAGTGCATCTCCTTGTCCCCGGATGGACTTTTACCGGTATGACGGGCGCTGGTCAGAAGGGTAAGCCAGATGGAGCGTGGACGGCGGAGCAGGTTGCGGATTTCCTGGAGGAGAAGATTAGTAAGGGCGTGTTCTATGTCCTGTGCCCGGATAATGATGTGACGGAGGAAATGGACAGGAAGAGAATGTTGTGGAGTGCTGGAGATGCTATTAATGGACGACAGCCTTTGAGTCGCTGGAGGGAGGAGTACAAGGATGAGGTTAAGGAGTTTATGGATAAGCCACTTGGTTCTTAGTCACAAGATATCCAGGTAAAGTCTGTCGTTGAAACGACACCCATTCAGTGATTAAAATGATATTCAATTTTGTAGAGCGAGTTGCTCTGAATCTAGTATACATGAGAAATCTGTAGTGACATCCAATATGGACCTGTAATAAGGACATAATCAAGAAAGAAAAATGTCTAATCAATCTTTGGCTCCGAACTCTGAGACTCTTCGTTCCTCTTGATCTGCTTGATCAGATCAACACCAAATGCCTCGCTCGCCCCAGCATCAATCTGTTTTGTCCAAAAAACGTCATTTCCACTGGCGAGAATCGACCGTCTCCTCTCTCGCTGCGCATCATCAACGCCCAATCCAGCCTGCTTGTTGGCTTCGATCTCCTCGAGATACTTCACGCGGTTGGCGTATCGGATGTTGTTATCTTCACGGATACGTTCTGAGCCGGCTTGTTGGAGCGTGAAGCGGACGATGGCGCGGAAGACGAGAAAGACGTGCTCGCTGATGAAAACTGTGGTGGGGAGAGCTACCCAGCCACTGAGGCCGGTGCCGAAAGTGTCTCTGCTAAAGAGGTGGACGGTTGCGGCGGTGGAGATACTGCCGAGCCACGTGAGGGCGTCGAGGGAGTGAATCCAAGGTCCAATACCTTCAGAGCGGACGGGGGCGGGACGTTGGTGTTCGAGAGAGATTTTGGCAAAGTCGGAGCGGAGTTCGACCCAGTTATTGATAAGGAAGCCGATAGAGATGATGGGCCAGACGGGAGAGAAGAGAGCGAGGTAGCCGAACTGAAGGACGATTTCGGAAATATCTTCCTGGACGTTGTATGGTGGCAGAGTGGACTCGTTGCGGCAGCGGGCGAGGAACTCGGCTTCTTCGGGAGAGTCGTGGTAGATGGTCAGCAGCATGTCGCCCTTGGACTGACTACGGCGGTAGTCACGGTACCAATCCGACATTTTATGCTTGAGCATGGGTAGGATATTCTCCTCAAAGAAACTTGAGATCTGGCCAGTGACGGTCAGAGCAATGACTTCATTTTGTAGTCTATCCGAGTCGAGATGGAAGGGCTGGTGAACGAACTTGCGGCCGATAGCTCCCATGCCTTTCTGAAGGAGGTTTTCAAGACGGGGAACTACGTCGGCGCCAAAGGGGATGTAGACAAATGCGGTAAGGAAGATGGGGAGGTAATTGGTGCACATGTTGAGGACAAAGATCTTTTGGGTGAGTGACATTTCGTGGTGGTCAGCTGTACGGTGGTTTTCGAGTTCGGTCATCCAAGCTGCTGCGTCTTCAAGAGTGGAGGTAACATAGGGAAGCGAGACGGCGAGAAGGATGGTAGGAAAGTATTCCTGGATTTGTTAGTGGGTAGATGGATGAACTTTGCTGAACATACTTACCAGATAGTTCTTGTATGGCCCAGCATACGTCTCTGAGATGAGAATCTCAATAGCAAAGACTAGAACAATCGTGGTACCAAGTGCCATGAACGCAAACAAAAGAAAAGGGATCTGTAGTAGCTGAAGAGAAATCTGCTTCCATCGTGGGAAATAGTAATGCTTTCGACCGCCTGCGTCGGTAAACACCTTGTCGTAACGAAACTGAGGACGGTTGACTTTAACACTGGTGATGCCCTTGACGTTCCATCGGAGACTGAGGTCGACTTCTTGGATCTTCCAGTATTCGAGAAACACGGTGCACCAGATGCTGGTAATGATGCCGTAGCCGAGGGAGTAGCTTGGGAGCCAGAGCCATGCGATTATACCGGTGACGGCAGGGAAGGTTAGGAACATGAGGTACGCTTGGATGAAGGCAAAGTAGAAGGCGACCTGAGATGTTAGTAATGATACTTGAGAATATGGACGAGGAAGCAATACCTTTGATCCGTGGAGGTCGCGAATAGAGTCTAAGTCCTCACCAGTAAGGAAGACTCTTCTACTCAAATGTCTCAATAGAGCCTGGTTTGCACGTTTGTTGTGCAGAGGAAAGATGGACTTGACATTCTCCCATTTTCCAAGACCGGGTGTGATGCCAGCACCACCGATTTCCTTGGGCCAGTTGACGAGATGGTAGACGGAGAGAATATCCTCTGCTTCGTAGGCGCCCTTGACGATTGTGTTTTTGTCACCGCCGGGGTGAGTCGGTGTGATGCCGTAGAGCCAGTCTTTTACTCTGAGATGGTATTTAGTAATGAGTAGAATAGGGTGAAGCATGAGGGAGGGGTTACCTTGACTTGTAGACGGCGTTTCCGAGGAGGTCGTGAGGGGCTTTGACAAAGACGAGGAGGGTTTGTTCATATCCTGGTCGTACTTCGACGTCTAGACCAGCTTGGTCAAGATCTTCAAGGAGAGTCTTGAACTCTTGAATGGCGACATCCCGATCTACCCCTGTGAGCATGCGATATATCAAACTTTTTGGGGGGACACCATACCTAGACCTGCAAAGTCGTAGTGGACAACATACTTGTCGTTGTATGTCGTCACATCACCACCCTGCACAACCATTCTTGCTACTCCTACTGTTACTTGCTCCTCACCCTGATGTTTGACAGGACCCTTGGACAAGGGGATGAGGGGGGGTGCGGGTCAAAGAAATCAGACTAGACTAGCTCTAGAAAAGGTTGGTCTCTCTTTTTTCCAAACAGGCCAATCCCCCCTTTTACAAGAGATCGCGTAACAGTTACTTTGTCGAATGTTGGTGGTCGGGGGATGGGATGAAGGGAAAAGGGTTTTGAAAGATGTGTTGAAAGAGGAGAAAGAAAAGGGACGATTTTCGCTGCATATGTGCACAGCCTCGATTTTTCTGTTACCACGTCATCTTCTCCACTTGGCCAAGGTATTTGAGAGAAGAAGCAGAAGTGTTTTGTTTGATTGTTTTGTTCTTGGTGGTTTGAGCCAAGAGGGCGGATAATTCGGCACCGTTTGATTATGGGTTTGGAGCTTGGCGGTATCTGAGTTGGCGATGAGGATGAGGATGAGGATGAATATTGATGACAGGAAATTATAGGAGAAGAATTGTTTCCATACTCTGATAATCAGTAGAGAAGCTCTTGCAGAGATACAAGAGGTTTTAGCTGATATGGTGGTTTTAAATGTGTTGATGGTTGGTTATTGAGAAGGGTTGATGTTTGTTGGTAGCGTGGAGTGGAGTGTGTTTGCAGTCAGTTGGTACCCGGTAATGCCAAGACAAAGGGTAATCTGGCGGTAAATCATGATAAGATAGGACTTGACATTATCGATAAGCCCGATAATATCAGCCCTATCAATGGTGATACAAGAGACACTTCAGCCCATGAGTTGTATTGTTTTACTTGATGAAGACTCCATTTCGGAAATTCCGGTCTTTTGGCCTTAATGAGCCCTCAAGGCGCTTCTCAGAAACCAAAGTACAATCAAAGGTCAACTACTGCTTAATAGTACAAGAGAAAACGCACGTGTTTCCATCTGTGAGATTATAACCACCATATGGCACATTGTTATGGATCTGTAAGAAACGATTAAACAGAAACCATAGCCTCAGCATGTCTCACCCAAGGGCTTATTGTCCATCCAATCATTGGATCAGCTTCCGCAGTCTCGATTCATCCAATTCAACGTTGCAAACTTACGAATCACGATAGCTCTCAAGCTACCATCGACACCACCTTAGCTCTCCCCTCACCATCAATTCTTCCGACCATTCAAATCCACGTCGGACTCTTCCAGCCAATACCGAGATCCGCAACTAAGGTTAGGTTACACATTCTTCACAACGAAAAGGGTGCTGCGAATGTCATCTCCCTCTCACTAACTTACTGCAGAATGATGCAAGACCCTTTGATCCTTTCCCTGTAGTGGTGATGGACGACGTTGTGCTATTGATTATGTCCCCTGTGTTCCCCGCGAATTTGCTCGTGACATGACGTTGAGAAGCATCATCTCATCACGAGAGCAAGAGGGATATGATGAGGGGTTCTAGGGTGGGAAAAAGCATAAGAGGGACATGGTGCGCTGTTGGAGGAGAGGATATTTTGAAATCTTGAGCTAGTCATATTAATACAGAATCAAATTATATTCACATCTACAAGAACAACGCCATCATGCCTAAGGAACATACCGGTCTTGATGATAGGGCAGCCCTTGGTGCCCACGATATAATTGAAAATGCCGAGAAGGAGGAACAAAGGGTTTGTCGTTCAGCAATAGCATCGGGACAATGACTAACAACCTGCAGGTCCAAGGTTCCCATTCCATGACGGCACCCGAGAGTAGTGACCAGCCATCTCAGTCAACTGAGAACAAGCAGGGTGAGGGTGTCATGGACAAGGTCAAGGATAAGCTTAACTTGAAATAAAACACAAGCCGAAGAGATGCTGTACGATAGTGGTTTGGGTTGGGTTAAGAATGAAATTTGTATGTCAAGGTATATACAGAATGAATATTGTCGGCTCACAATATCCAGTAATATGTACAAAGAATAAATGTTGGGTATCAAAGACATGACCAAAAACTCCAATCCTGTCGAGTATCAGTGATACAAGACATACTCTCAGAAAATGAAAGAGATCGCCGACGAAACAACCATCAATCCAACCCCATATATATTCATTGCTAACCTCTCTGCAGCGTCATCTACCGGCAGTCCGTCTGAAGCCTTTACTTTCTCGCCTGTTGGATACTTTATGTTATACACCTCCTCGCCCTCCAGAGGGTCAGGTTGACCTAGTGTACTTGGACATTTGGGTTGATTCGCCGCAGGGTAATCCAACTCGCATTTCTCATCGTGACCAATCGTACATATCGGATCGAGGATATTATACAGCACGTAATTGTCACCCACCCACGTATCGTTCTGATCTAGACAACTGGCCAGGAAATTCATGCTGTTCGGCGCGCTAAGCGGTAATTTGTTTCCCTTTGTGTGTATGAGGCTTTTGCACTTCGAAGCCGCGACGTTCTCGAACTGCATCTCGATAGGACCGCCGGCCGTGGGTTTATCGGTAGCGGAGTGGCCGGTGTACAGATAATTCCATGCATCGTAGCTGACATCGTATGCGCCTTCGGATTGATCGACTCGGAGGAGGTGGACAGATCGGTCTTGGTAGGTGAGGGAGACGCAGATGTTGTTGCAGTCGATGGAGTTGGGCCAGTATGCGATGCGATTCGTGTCGACCTGACGCTGTCAGTCTATGCAAAGGGAATGAGACGCGAAACAGCATATACCTTGCATCCTAATACTCCAATGGAGGAAGAATAACTCTGGTGAGGTGTCGCCCAGACTGTCCCACTATCGCTGTCCGACTTGGCCGTCGCGTGGGGCAGGACGACCGATAACGAGAGAATTGAGCCAAGCCGTCGCATGTTGTCGTGACGACGAGAAAAAAAAAAACAGAGCAGGCGTTTAAACGAGTGACGGTACGAATGGCGAAAATACAAGCGACGGCATTTTGCGTCGACAAAGAGTGAATGCGACCGAGAAATTCGGGAGATACGCGACGGGACGAGATGGGACGGGATAGGGCGGAATGGAATAGGGGTCCTTAGGCGGCTGCTTGATCAAGTTAGCGTGGATGGAAGCCGTTACAGTGATTACATTAGCGGCTTGGGGTATCACGTGATGTACGTGATGGGAGCTTTGTGATCAACGAAGGATCTTGGTGTGTTAAATGAAGGATGATAATCATAATTATAGTGATTATTGTCACCGGCGCCTATAGTGATATATGTCTTCAAGAGACACAAAGTTGCAAGGTTCATTTCGATGCGGATAACCAATAGATTTACTCATGAAGGTTCAGTCTTCATATGCAATGCATCAGTCTTCTATATATTCATGTACATGTATCATAATGTCTGGGATTCGGCTAAATGTCTCAACGTGACGTCGTCAGCGAGAGAATTTAGACTATTAAATGCATTTACCATCAGGGTAGCATTGCTTTCAAAGCTTTACCTTCCAAAATACAGCCTCTTGTTTATCGTTTTTAGTCTTTATACAGAGTGTGGTCCTAGCTGGCGACATATTGTATTCATCGCCAACAAGACCCGAGGTGACAAGACAAGTTAAACCAATAAAACTTGAGATCTCTTACGTTGTAACTCAATCTATTATTATTAGTTAGAACCCCCACGTCGTGCTGCTATCATGATTTTTCGAGGGACGATGCTTATTAAAGAGTCTTTGAAGCCACCACTTGTCCGGCCCTCTACTGACATTGATACGATACAATCATCCCCTCAAATTCAACCACAAGACATCGGCTTCGATCTCGACAACCTATCTTAAACTTGTTTACCTAAAACAAATTAAGGTCTAGTCTAGTTTCAGCCACAGCGTGATGAATTCTTCCTTAGAGACTTACCGGCCCTGTCTCGGAATTCCGAACATAAGGCAAGTTCCGACAGGAAAGCAGGGACAATAGTCTGGTCACGCTCACTTGTCTATCCTGCTTGAATCACCGTGGAAGTAATTCCAGCTCATCATTCTTCTCACAAGCCCAGCTTACTGCCGTATTGGAATTTAACATGGCTCCATTTTGTGTAGCTATGTTATGAACCCGATTGTCCTATCATCAATTCACCATCATCCATCATGCTTGATAATCCATCTCCCTCCCAAGATCGGACTGCGTGCGGGATGATGGGATAACGCTCGGCAGTCAAAATAGTGGATATCCGTTAGGCTGGGGTTAACCAAGTTTTACAGTGATTATTCCGTCGTATTTGTATATCCGCCGTCCGAATTCCGAAATCCTTTAGTCAACAGGCTGCCGATCTCTTCATTGACCGTCATCGGCCCTCGCCGATGATGTTACTAACCCACCTCGGACTTTCATAGTACTACCGGTACGTAGTAAATGTCAACAAGGTTTCTTTTCATTTATACTAGAATGGGCTGGAATTTATGCAAACCGCCTACGCAATCCTGCGCGTCTCATCCATAGTGTCTTGCCATATATCCGCAATTATCAATCAACCTCCCTCACTGAAATGGCGTGCAAGGTGTGGGAGACCGATGCCTGGAAGCACCGAGCCCATCTTGTCTGATCTTCAAGCTCGAGTCTTGCATAGAATAGGCGTGGTATAAATAATCAGAGGTTCCTAAGTTTTCAACCTTAACATCCAGTACAACCTCAGTCAAACCTTACAAGATGAAATCTACGCTCAATCTCCTACTAGCTCTCCAGCTTAGCGCCAATGTCCTGGCTGATACTCTTTTCGCATCCAACTCTGGCCCCGAGTTCGAGACCCGGTCCCTCGATGAGATTCACCAAGCTGCGCTAAAGGAAGGCGGCGTGGTGACGCTATGGCACGGCGGTGATGAGACCTACCAGCGAGATGGCCTTAAACAGGCTTTCGAAGATAGATTCCCCGGAATGACCCTCAATGTCACCGTCGACCTGTCCAAGTACCACGACGTAGCCCTTGACCAGCAGCTCAGCAACAACAATGTCTATGTCGACTCCATCATTCTCCAGACCGTGCAGGATTTTCCTCGCTGGGCTAGCCAGGGTTCCCTTCTGGAGTATGCCCCTGCAGGGTTCAACCAAATCTACCCTGCTTACAAGGATTCAATCGGCGCCGCCTACTACGGCATTGCCATCTTCTACTGGCAGACTGTATGGAACACTGACAAGCTGCCTGACGCGTCCATCAACGAGTGGGAGGATTTCCTGAATCCCGAGTTGAAGGACAAGCTTGTTCTGACATACCCCAACGATGACGATGCTGTCCTTTATGCTTTTGACCTCATGTAAGGATTTGAGCTCAATTCAATCACGAATAAATCATGTAGCTAACCTGACTAGTCTTCAACGTTACGGCACTGCTTGGTTTGATGCCCTTCTCGCTCAGAACCCCCACTGGGTCCGTGGTACTCAGACGCCCCTCACGCTGCTCAACAACACAAACATCACCGACGCTGTTAGTTTCACCGCAAGTGTTGGATATGCTCCTCTCCCAGGGCTGAACATCTCATTCCCAACCCATGGTCCCTTCGTCTCCTGGGCCCAGACCGGTGGTATCCTTAAAGATGCTCCTCACCCTGAGGGCGCCAAGTTGCTGCATAACTTCCTCTTGAGCCATGAGTGGCAGGACCAACAGGGTTGGTCGGTAAGACAGGACGTCCCACTTCCTGAGGGGTTCCCCTGGGGAAAGCTGGATGAGAACAACAATACAAATGCTGCGGCTTTCATCCCCTTCATGGCTGATAGGGAGAGAGTTGGTAGACTTAAGGACTGGTTTGAGAGTAAGATTGGCACGGCACAGGGGTTGAGTCCTCTCAAGGACGATGTCTAAGTGGCGATGTGCTTCCTTTGGGCCAGGATCAGGCACACACACGTCCTCCCTCATACGTCAAGGCTTTTGTATATAGCTCATACAGGCAGCATTAAAGTCACTGCAGATGGTAGTAGAGTAACGAGATTTCTTGATCATGCTTTCATATAGTTATATACTGTTGTCGTTCATAATTATCGCCGATGGGCTGACGACCCATGAGATTTTCACGTTGGACATATCTCACAAATCATCCCCAACAAACAAGTCTAGAGTTTACTTCATTTTTCCATTTGATTGACATGCTCTAGTTCTCAGGTGTATCGTTAACGAATATGTAAATATCCCATCAATTGAACATTGGACACATGTTCAAACCCTTCCTATTTGACTGGCTCACAAACAGCAATCCATGGCGAGATGACACCTGCAAAGTTAGCATATCTTGACTTATACGCTCAGATGAAGGAAAACTTACTGCCAAAGAACAACCTCCCTGTCTTGGCATCGTGTACAACCGTCGTACTAACAGGCAATACACTTCCCTCTCCATCCTCAATCACCTTGTCCACCACATATCCCTCCTCAATCTTCTTGATTCTCAAAGCGGCAGATGGCGGATGAGCTCCCCAGGGGTCTTTGTAAGCGTCGAAGACCGCAAACCCGATTGGGAAAGCCGCGACGAAAAGGTCGCCATTCTTGTCAACGGAAATGTTATCGATGCTATAGCCCAGCTTGACCTCATCGATCTTGGAAAGCGTGTTGTTGATGGGCTTGTGAATAGACACTATTCCAGTGAGGGAGTCGGGGATGTAAACCAGACCAGACTTGTCACGGGCGAGACCGTTGGGAAAGGCGAACCCTTTGGCCACTTGGTGACAGTCCGAGTTGGTGCAGAGAACTGCATTGCCACTAGTAGTGAGAGGAGAAAGATGATGACGCTGACATGTAAGCAATCATTCATAGGTAAGAGGAGGGATAGACATACCAAGCCTGTTTTGTGAGCGCCGTGGTCGTTGGTCAAGTAGAATGTCTTACTATCGACTGCAGCAACACGGTTTGGAGTAGCGATATTCTCATTCGCATATGATCGAATATACTTCATCTCCTTGGCATCTGGACCAGCCTCAAAAAGGTCGACCGTCTGATTCGCTCCAGTGGCAA
This sequence comes from Fusarium penzigii, assembly GCA_013623535.1. NCBI lineage: Eukaryota > Fungi > Ascomycota > Sordariomycetes > Hypocreales > Nectriaceae > Fusarium > Fusarium penzigii. The sequence goes on from JABFFC010000383.1 coordinate 51,221, forward strand.
ACTGATCAGCGAATTCACCCTTCGAGTCCAGAGAAGGGCGGTTGTTGATGATGAGCAATTCAACAAGACCAGTTTCAGGGTTGTCTATGCCGGTGAAGCCAACAAGCTGGAGGAGTCCATCGTTGGCTGTGCCGCTGTATCCTGGTGTTTTGAGAGTATGCGCTTCAAATCCCTCACCAACTGGATTATCAATATTCAATGCAACAATGGCATCTTTTTGAGATCGGGCGGAGACATTGAGCTTCGCAACACTATCGCTCATTAGCCTTCTAGTTCTCAACTTGTAGGTTGCTACTCACTTTGGCATCCAGTGAGATCTTGCCACAGAATCAGAGCAGGCAAGAAACAGCTGTCTCGTAGATTCAGACAACCACATGTCCTCACAAGCTTGCATTCTTGGGTCGACGATTTTTCGACACTTGTATGGAAAGTCGGTCAGGGGTTGAGTAACCCTTCCGATGCCCAGACCAAGCCATACCGGGTCTTTGAGAAAGACCTGGAAGAGCACCGCCAGGAGGACAGTGACGGATATACCAATTTTAACCAAACCTGCCATTTTGCTCGAGAATGTAAGAATGAGGGTTGTAAAGATGTAAGAAATCGTAAGCAGTAAGCAGGGGGACCCCTTTTATACCTGGACTTGGGGATTGAAAAAGAGGAAATGACTTTGTCAGCACTAGAAGGATTCATAACACTCCACTCAAGCAATGCCAAGAAATTAGATGCAGCAGACATGATAAGTTATTTATTCACCCTTATCTAGCTAACGACGATATAGACGTCTAGGGCTGAGGCTGATGTCGTGTTGGGACAAGAGCACAACAGCGTATGCTTAGGCCGTGCCTCATTGCAACTAACACTAAGCAACAATATGCAATTAATACAAACAACTATATTAGATAAATGCGCAGGTAATACCTGGACTATGCTTTTCGATTCGGGACCCGTCTTGCGTATACACAACACTCTGTTGCGCTGCCCCTTACTGCTCCAGCCTTCGGATATAGGCGACTGGGCCTTCGTAGTTGTGAGTTCCATAGATGAAGTAGTACACCAAAGAGAACAGCGCTACGGCGCCATAAATGAGGATACTCCAGTTCATCTCTGCTGCCGAGGGGTTAGGGTTGCCAGGCATAAATGCCAGGACGAAAATGACGACTAGGAAAGCCTCGGAGGCGATGTTGATGGGGAGACCCCAGCGGCCAAGGCTGAACTTGGATCGCAGAAGGGGGCTGTTAGTGCATCGTCGCCAGATCATGCAGCCGATAGAGACCATATAACTGGAGAGAAGTGCCGTTGTGGCCAGAGATGTAATGGAGTTCAACGCGACGGCGGAGCCGATGTTGATGAGAGACAAAAGACTGGAGATAAGGAAAGTGGTGAGAATGGCGTTGATGGGGACGTCCCATCCTGCGGATACCTTGGAGAACCAAGGGCTGAAAGGAACGGCGTGGTCACGGGCGAAGGCGAAGAGCTGACGCGACGATGTGGCGACCATGGTCAGGTTGGAGAAGACGGTCATGGCAACGATGAAGGAAGCCATGGCGGTAGCGCTGCTGGCTGACTGGGTCGAGTTGTAGAAGACCTGCATAAAGGGCTGTCCGGTGGGGGAAGAGATGACCTCCTCAAGGTTGCCGATGCAGAAGCAGTAAGTAATGACCATGATCCATCCGAAACCGCCGTTGAAGACAGTAGTCAAGATCATGGAGCGGGGGAGAGTGCGGCTGGCATCGCGAAGCTCCTCGGACATGTGGACGGCAGCATCGGCACCAAGCAGGGGCAAGACACCAGCGAGAATACCAACCAGAGTAGAACCTCCCAGGCTGTTCCAACCGCCACCGTCGCTGAACTCAGTGAAGACGGCCTTGGCATCGGCTCTGGGAGAGAGAACCCAGAGAGTGACGAGGATGCCGAGGAAGGCGAAGATGTGGATGATCAGGACAATAGCTTCAATGAGAGGCAGCTTTCTGGCGAGGAGAGTGTTGAAGAGGACGGAGAAGGCAGCGACGGCGATGGTGAGGAGGGTGCCGTGCCATGCCTCGGGGACGTATTCTGGGTAGTTGAGAACGACAAGACCCTGGATCTGGGTTCCGGCAATGAAGGCAGAGGAAGCACATGATGTCTGCCAGCCGAGAACGCACATCCATCCCATGAGGTAGCTGATGACCTTTTGGTACTGAGGGGGAGCGAATTCCGAGACCCAGTGATATTGTCCTCCGGTCGTGGGTGCCCTGTACAAGATTCATGTTAATGGTCTGGTCGTGGATGGATACGGCGAGTGGCGTAGGCAATGTGACTTGGACTTACATTGAGGCCATCTCGGCCATGGAAGTGTTGACAAGGAGGAAACCCATCCAACAGACGAAGAACATCCAGATCAAGCCGGCAGTTCCTCCGTTGACGAGTCCGATAGTTGAGACACTGGAAGTGACGATCGTCGTTAGCCAAATGATCGACCACAATACTTATATCAGTTGTCTTACCTGAGAGAAAATTCCCACGACGCCATCAGAATCATGGAAAAGCCAAAGATGGACAGGAAGCGGAAGTTTCTCTACATCATATCGCATTAGTACAATTGTCATGAGAATACAAGATCATGGGCAATGGCACAAACCGTCATTTCCTGTGTCTTTCCCATACGGTACATGTCGGCGCGGTCGGCCGCGGTGCCCTTCTTCTCGTTGACATTGTCATCGCTGCCGAGGGGAGCCTCATTGACATCGAGGGATCTCTTGTCGTTTTCGACCGACATGTTGGGCGTTTTTGATAGTCAATTCCTCTTTCTTGACACAAGTATAGAGTTTGACCAGGTAGATGGGAAAAGTAAAGAGAGACACACGAGGAAACAAAGAGACAATTTAGGAGGGAGGAGAATATATTGGAGGGGGGGAATAATAATAAAAAAAAGAAAAAGAAATTGTAAAAGCTGCAGGCTTGGTTCGGTAAATGGAATGCAGGAATGCGGCGAGACAAGTGAGCATGGGTGGTGGAGCAAGATGCTATACGATTCACATATGTAGGTAATACATCCGATCCAATCCAACACAGCATCCAATACCCGTCGTGGACATCCCAGGACATATGGGAAATGGCGTGTTGTCCATCCCCTGGTTCAAACTCTACGGATCTCTTTACTAAGAGGCAAACAGGGGTCCTGATCCCCCTCCCCCCCCACCCCTTTCTACTTACGTTCTACTCTTCGACTTTTTTACGCCTGGGCCAAGAGGAGGGACCACGGTCCGGTCCGGAGAGTGGGCGTCCAATAGTGCGGGCACTTGTGTAGCTGTAGCTGTCTAAGCGATCAACAAGCGTGGTGGGTGAGTTTGCAGACTGGATTCATCGATGAAGATATCTTTAGACACATCGCACATGTTTTGAAGATTCGGCATCTTCTGCATAAACAGGGGGAATATGTACAATTCATAGAAGCGAAACACCTCCCCTCATGGTTCAGGCATCACATTCCCATGATCCCTTCTTCCCAACAACCACCATGGTGGGTGCACTCACATGCATCTCCTCATTTTCTTCAAGGGGGTCGCGAACTAGTACGGTGATCCATGTAATCAGCAGAACCAACAATACGTGGAGAAAAGGCAAAAAAAGCAAAAAACGGAAAATCTACCAGGGTTGTATGGCCTTTTGCAACGAGGTGCGTATGGCACCTATCCTATCCCGTCCACTGGTGAGAAAAGGCTTTACGAGAAGGAAGACGGACAAATAAAAAAGAAAAGAAATCAGGAGAGACAGGTGGCTAGTTTGGAAAGCTCGGCACCTGTCCAATTTTTTCCCCTTCCTACAACACGCTCGCATCGGCAAGTTACACTCTTTTTGGCATATCGGCTCTTTTGTATTAGTATGTATGTTATGATCCTGGGTTTTTAGTGTCCAGGGAAATTACGCAAAGTGGGAGGGAAGCAGTCTACATGAACCAAGGCCTTGGGGGTGGAAGGAAAAAAGCTTTGATGCAAATTCCGTGCCTCACTCTCTCGTATGTGTCTGTTCCTGGCTTGAGAAATGCACGCAAGGGTTTGAGATGCAGAAAAGATTAATAGTTCATACATTGCCTGTCCTAGCTATGGCGTTAGACAGAAGAGTGTGAAGTGAGGGAAAAACAAGGAAGAGAGGAAAAAGAAAAGAAGTTTTTTTTTCCTTGTTCCCCTTCTTTTCTTTCCTTCTTCAACGGTTTGACAAATATTTTTTCCCATTTGAGACTTCTTCTCTTCTTTTTTCTTTCCCACTTCCGCATGTCTGTCTGAATCCGGTCCTGCACCGTCGTTTTTTCCCCCTCTACTGTACCTGCAATGGTCCTGGACACAGCAAACACTGACGGCTCGAACCGTTTCTCCCCTGTTACATTCGAAGACCATGCCGGACAGTTGTGGATCGTGACGATCTTGTCGCTGGTGTACAGTGTGCTTGTGGCTTTGGCCAGGGCGTACATCAAGTACAAGATGTTTGGCTTTGATGACATTCTGTTTGCTCTAGCGATGGTGAGTAACAAGAGATAAAACACCACTATCTGATGACGGCTTGAACTATTGTTTTTTTATTGTATATATATACTAACAATTACTCGAGGTCTTTCATTTAGGTCAATCATCCGCCGTCTTTGTTGGTTTGAGTAATGGTCTCGCCAAGTTCAACTCCATCACCACTCCAGAACAATGGACGATATCCTCAAAAGTGAGCCTCCCCGTCGCGATGTCCCAAACACTTTTTACATTTACATTTACATCAACTGACACGCTCACTACTAGTCTACTGTCGCCGCCGCTATTCTTACTCTGTTATCGCTGAGCCTTGCTAAATGTTCTGTCCTCGCCCTCGTTCTGCGCATCATTGGGTCCAAGCCCGGAAAGAGTAAACCCTTCTGTATTGGACTCATGGCATTTTCTGCAGTATGGGGTGTTGGCTCTTCTTTGGCTTGGCTGATCAACTGCCATGCCGATGCTTTGTTGACGGAGGATAACCTCAAGCAGTGTCCGAACCAGGTAATGAAGACACGTTATCTTGTGTCTCTTGGGACTTCATCAGACTAACAAGAGATGATTCTTAGAACATACGTTGGGCCATCATCACAGCGATTGACATCATGACCGAGATCCTCATCTGGCTTCTCGTCGTGCAAATGTCTTGGTCCGTCAACATCTCGTTCATCCGCAAATGTCAAGTCGTCATGGCATTCTCCTTCCGCCTCCCCCTCATCATCGTCTCCGCCGTCCACCTCACGTACTCCGGGTCATATCCAGGACACGCGGAACCGCAATTCGCCGTCACAAACACTCTTCTCTGTCAGCAAATCATGATTGCGTGGTCACTCATCTCCGCCACCGTCCCCAACCTCAAGAACTTTTTGAAATCCTTCTCGCTGGGTATGGGGTTTCCCGTGGCCTTCGACATCAGCATGTCGGGATCGAGCAAGGCCTACGCACTACAGTCGTTGAGGAATAATCACTCCGCCTTCACCTCATCTGCGGCCGCAGGTACCGTACTGAAGTCGACCACTGAGAGCGCGGCCCGTAATCGACCACACACCTGGAGACCAGACCAGGTCTCGAATCAGACGGCGGCCCACGGTTCCGGCAACAATAACAGGGATAACATATCGGAAGAAGGGCAGAGCTCCAGGGCCGGCAGTCAGGAATTGATTATTAACAAGAAGGTGGCATGGGAGGTTACGTATGAGCATGAGCATGAGCAATATATCAAACAGTAATGAAGGGAACTAGACAAAAAAGGGTATCAAAAGAAAAAGAAAGCATGGGTTAATAGACTTGCATTTTACTTAGAGAGTCGACGATGGATTCTAGACCAACAGACGGGCTTCTGTGACTGGTTGGGGGTGGAACCAATCCCCCCCTGCAGAGTAAGTTAGTTCATGAGCTGAGTCCCAGTCCTTGGGGGTTTAACGTATTCCATTCTACGTACAGTAATATCTGTGCCACACCAGGCCATGTTGGCGGGACTCTTCCTAGTCGACAACGCACCCTTGACGACCGTCATGGGCCCGCGAAGGATCTGTACGAGGATCATAGTGGGCCAATCGGATGACATTGAACGGGGGGTTCCTCGCATCTTGAACCATAACCGGGTTTGCCAGTCCAAGTCCGTTTTGTCAGAATATAAAAACTCCTTTATCTTGCATGCATTTCAAATCATGTTATCATCGGAGGGATGCGCCAACCCGACGGTCAATTTGGCCACCGCACACTAAAAATCTTCACCTAAAAAGAAAAAAGCCCACATGCAAAAAGAAAAAAGAAGAAAGAAAAGGAGTAACTGAAAACCAATCATGAGTGAAATCGTGCTGCGCGATGCGTACTACTCGGAACTGCCTGAGATTTCTCAGGTCATGGCCAAGGCGTTCTGGGAGGATAACTTGTTCGGCGAGCTGATACACCCGCATCGCAACGAGTATCCAGACGATGTGTACTTGTACTGGCTGAGGAGGGCGCGCGTCAACTTTTGGGATTATCGGTTCAAATGGCTCGTGGCTGTGGGAAAAGATGAGAGTGGACGGGAGGTGATTGCTGGGATTGCGCAGTGGGCAAGACTGGGAGAAGGGGGCAAAAAGCTCGAGTGTTCATATCTAGATCCTCGTGAGTATTTAATTCTGTCATCCCTCGACTTTGTTTTTCGAGTGAGTGTGAGCTGAACAACTGAACCCAGGAAACCTGCTTATGCCTCTGTCCTCATTCGCCATGAAGATCCATGGCTGGGTCTGGCCTAGCCGCGCGGCCGACCCCAAGGAGGAGGACATCATCGAGCGGGCGTATCCTCACTTTGAAGACATCTGGAGCGGCAAGCGTGCCGAATCGTGGTATCTCGAGGGATTGGCAGTGCGTCCGGACTTCCAAGGGAAGAGCGTGGGCAGAAAGCTTGTGCAATGGGGACTCGACCAGGCCCAGGCCGAGGGCGTCTGCGCTTCGGTTGTGAGCGCGCTGGGCAAAGACGAGTTTTACATCAAGTGCGGGTTTGATGAGCAGTTTGGAACTGCAAGGGACGGTGAAGGAAATCCCCTCAAGGATACTGAGGGTGCGAATATGTTTTGGAAATGGCCTAACAAAAGTTGAGTAGGCCTCGCCTCGTTTAATGCTCCTGATATTAGACAATAGACGATAGACGAAATCCTGAAGCAGCTCATCTTGAGCCCTTGACTAAATTATCTCGACAGTCACACTCAATGTTACATGTAGATGGTCACCAACAGACTGTCAAATGACGGCTGAACTCTAGATTGCATTGTCCATGTGAAGATATATAAACTCATAGCGATATTAAAAAAATGATATATCCAGCCGCCGTTATATATGATGTACTGTGTATCCGACATTCAAAGTGTAATGACTCTATAACAAGCCGGCAACCAAGATACCGGCAGCAACGGCAACAAACTGAGGTTGTGCCCATGCAGCGCCGGCAGTCACAACAGCAGGGCTCGTGCCGGTGGGCTCTTCAACTTCACCTCCGCATGTTTTGCAGGGAGTCACCACAGGAATGTCAACCCCAGTGGGCTCATCATAATCGGGCTCATGGATTGCTGTTGGTTCGTCTCCCCCAACATCAGTGGCATGGGCAGGGTTGGTATACGTGATGGTAGAACCAACAGACCCATGGCCCCGGGTCAGTGTAACCGTGCTGTTGGAATGGTTGGGAGCGCATGAACTGCAGCCATAGACAGGGGTGGGCTTGGGGTTCTCCGTGACAGGGGTGACGGTGACGGTGTAGTCGATTGTCGAGGTGAAATCTCGATCACAGCCCAGCTCGCCACGACAAATGACCGTCTTGTGGATGGTGAAAATACCGGTGCTCTGGGGAGCGACTCTCTTGGTGGTGGTCATCACTTCACTGGTGACCTCACCCTTGCTGCATGGGCCGTCGCCGGGACAATCGGTGATGGTGTAAACACGAGTAGAGGTGAGCGTGGAAGTGGGAATGTCGACAGGTGCCTTGGTAGTTGCAGGGCAGTAGGTCGTGTACGAAGTAACGACCTCGGTTGTGACGGCACCGACAGGGCAGTCAGTGACGGTCGAGGGGCACGCAGTGATAGTGTAGACCTTGGTGGTGGTAACTGGCAAAGTGACAGTGGCAGGGCCGGGTGTTTCTCTACCAGTGGTGTTCGAGCTAGAGGTGACGGAAGCCGAAGTGGTGTTGGCGTAGCGGGTGGACGAGATATTAGAAGTAGTAACATCGCTGGTGGGCTCGACAGTAGATTCGGTCGATGTGCCGGTCGACTCGGAGTCACCACACTCACCAACCAGACTAGGCACAGCATTGGGACCGCTGCCAATGGCAACAAGGTTGGAGCCGCAGTCCTCGTTTTTGGCAAGCCAGATGTTTCGGTTGTCCCAGTCATATACAACGTAAGCAGCACGCAGGAAAGTGTCTCCCAAAACGGGGAAGTCTATCCATGTTAGTCAGTCACTGACCCGATCATGATGCTTTGGGG
>JABFFC010000384.1:0-73371 GCA_013623535.1 Fusarium penzigii
ACCCCCAACCACACCCCCGACTCCATCGATCGTAGTTCAGCCTTCCCTCGACAATGCCCGTTGTGATATCTCTCGATTGAGCATCCGTTCCTCCTGGTCCAAATTCCAGCCCTTGGCCAACGTCGGCCTCGTAGGTTGGCGGCGTCGCGGCGTAGCTGCCATGCTCAAAGTCACAAGATCTCGCCGCAAAGCGGGACTCAAACCTACCGATTACGACCACGAAATTGATCTCGTCGATCACGATGCTGCGAAGACACCTACAGAGACCGTTAGCCCGGAGCCCAATCTCATGGTAAGACACTCGACGAACTCGCGCCTGCTGGTCTCCGAAGACGAACAAGAGGAGCACACGCAGGCACACGAGCAAGAGCAAAATCGTCAACAAGATCAACAGAATAATAAGCAGAATCAGCCTGCGTCGACCACCTACGAGAACGGCTCGACGGCTGAAAATGCTGGCCAATCTCAAACCGAACCCCCAAGTAGTTCGAGAAATGATCCCGGTTTGGATCCCCATGCGAGGCCATCCATAGAAGTACAAGGTCCGATACTGCAGCAACCATCGATGTGTGTATATATATCTAACTCCGAAGCAGAACCTACGCCAGGAACCTTCCATGGGGATCATCCTCAAGTGACGGTGAAGAAACCCAAGGCTGAGCGCGAGACAGCCATAGATATCTTGTACGAAAACGAGAGAGGTGGTTTCCTCTGTGGCAGAGCCCTTTTCTCTGCCCAGGCCCTTGGATTTCTTGACCCGCCGCCGTGGAGTAAGTAATAGTGCAGCATCATTGTTCAATTCCTGTGCTTGTTCTGACGATATCTAAAAAGCCAATGCATACCACAAGCCATCACCTACCGACATCCATACAGCACAAGTTCCCGATCCTACTTGGGAATGGGCTTGGCCTGAATGGCGAATTAACAAGCAAGAAGGGGTCGACGAGAACGGTTGGGAATATTCCTTTGCTTTCTCAAAGAAGTTCTCATGGCACAAAGGCAAATGGTGGAACTCTTTCGTGAGGCGGCGCGCCTGGATACGCAAACGAATCAAGAAGCACTCCGACGACGTCTTGGAGGACCCGCACATGCTCAATGCTGGTTACTTTACCATTCGCCCTGCCTCATACAAGTCAAGCCGATCTCGTGATAGTATCATAAGTGCTCGACTCTCGCGTCCGCCTAGTATGAGCCAGGTTTCCGACGACGAGCTTGATGAAGAGCCATTGAAGATCGAAAACATCGAAGACTTGATGCAGATTCTTCGACATGCCCGAATCGATCGTGAGAAACTGGACGCTGTTGAGAATTATCTGGAGAATGCCTCGGATCTCAACAAGTTACAAGATGTCATGCACGATATCATGTCTTTGTTCGTGTTTCAAGAATCACGACGCAAACTACTGAGTGACTTGATGAAATTCCATGACGAGACAACGGCGCAAATCAAAGAGACCAACACGACAGAGCTTCGGGAGCGACACAAAGCACTCAAGGATGCGATTGGCCACGCCGATGAAGAAGTTCGAAGGTTGGCATACTGGAGTGACATAAAACAGATGGCGGAGAGTGGTGAAGCGAAGGATGCAGTGAGTGGTAAGAAAGGATGGGATGATAGCTGGGAGGGCGTGGATCAGAGCGGAGGTGCCCATCCACAACGCGACAAACCTGAGGGGGCAAACGGTACACCGTAATCGGGTTTCTTAATGGCGTATTTTGTTTCAAACTCTCAACTTTGTTTGAGTAGGGAGGAGGGTAGGGTGGTGCAGGAATGGTTTCGTGGTTATGAGTTATCAGTGGGCATTTTGGTGTCATGAGCATCATGGGTGTTGGGAATATCAGGGCGTTACTGTTTGGTATACACCTGGGCGTTGAATGGTTCTTGGTAGATATTCATTGGTTGGTTATTCTGCCTTTTTTTTTTTTATCTCATAATAGTATTGGTTATCCGAAAGAATACTGTCTATACGTAGGCGGTCTTAATGAAGTTGTTTGTAGTCGGGTCAATAGGTAGCTTCATTATGCTATTAGGTAGTGACCATACATGGCACGTGACCGCTTTCCAGCAGTGTCGGGACACATCCTTATCACGATAACGGCTGTAGCTAGTCTTTTCGTCCTGGCCTGCGACTTTCCACCTCTGAATCGAACGGTCGCTGTAATATAGGCAACTCTCCCGATAATGCATAACTTATGATCATGTCCCTGGGGATCAAGTCAATATGGAGGGCTCGGTCGCAATGTTCTCCCATCGCTGGACCTTTGCTGATTTCCAGGGATCCATTGCTCACAAGGGTCCCCAATTCCCATCATGTTCTTGCCCGCTACGAGTCGACAACGACAACGGCCTCTTCGCAACCCCAGGATCAATCAGAGACAGCCTCGTCCAACTCGCATTCGACAGGGTCTGGAAAGAGCGAGCCTGATCTCGAGACGAGTGAATCCAAGAACAAACAACTTAGTGAACCCGAACCTATGAAGGCAAGCCTAATCAACGATGCTCCTGAATCTCGAAATCGGCTATTTAAAGATGCTTTCAGAGTCGAAGCGCGCCGTGCTTTGCGAGGAAAGGATGTTACGGGTCTCTATAAACCCGTCATCGGAAAGCCTCAACAATATCCGAACGCAGCAGCTACACGGGCCAGCATCAACGAGCATCAACGAGATGCGAGGCGACAGGCGGGACTCGACATTGTCTGGGGACATTTCAATAAGAAGATGCCAGACTGGAAGGATTGTCTTCACCTAATGAAGGAGATGACGCCGCAATGGAACGATAGGGCTAACATGTCCGCTGTCAGGATTGTCCTGCCACAGACGTGGGACATTGAGGTCAACAACCAGAACCTCGAATACGTCGATTCTGCGACGGGCGTGCTTCAGAAGTTGCGTTCTGCCGTCGACAAGAACCCTTCTGCTATCGTGCTGCGCGGACAGAGTCGGATACTGGTCAAGGTTGCCGATGAGATTGTAAGGCATTGCCCGCAGGCGGAAATCTATGAGCTTGGCGAGGTGGCCACCTCGGATTACAAAACACGACAACTCTGGCCGACTATTCAGACCGCTCCTAATGGTGGCGCATCGTTGCCGGAGGATCAGGGTGATAACATTTGGGTGCACAAGGAGTATCAGCCGCATTCCATAACAGTGCCTTATGAGAAGATACCGCGGCCGCAGATCTGGACACAGGAGAATTTCGAGAACTACGTTGCGACATTGTCGTATGGTCAGATACCAGCTCACCTAGCGATACCCTTTTATGGTGAGCGCCGGATAAATGGGCGACACATCGACACAGACGGTATCCGGATCGGCCTCATTGTCCATGCATTTGAGGATCCAGCAGCTCGGCCATTCATCACAGCCAATGTTCTGAGGATGGCTATCTCCATGATGGCATTCAAGGGCGGCCACCGTGCTTCAGCCAATAAACTCGTTTTGCTGGGCGAGGAGTATGGTATCCCGATGGACACAGACATCTACAACATCATGCTCGAAGGTTACGCTCACAAGCGAGACATTGGCTTCTTTAGCGGTTTTCTTCGCAAGATGCAAGCTCGGTATTTTCAACCAAACATCCGCACCTGGCTGCTCTTTCTTCAGCTCATTCGAGGTGAGGAGGAGAGAAGACAGGTCATTGTGGCCATGTATGAACTGGGCCTGTTTAACCATGCGGCCACACGTCGGGGCATTGCCGATGTGATGGCCTCAATGGATTCGTACGCAGCCTTCAAGGCAGGAAGGTCACTCAAAGACTTTCTTACTGATCAGAAGGAGCGTTATGGCGAGGGATGGTTAGCCATCGATGGAGTAAACGGCATCATCACTGAGCTTCTCCGCTTCCACCGTCCTGAAGACCCTAGGGTTGAAGACTGCAAGACTCTCATCCAGTTATATACCGACAAGGGAAACAAGATCGAGCCTAAGACTATAAATATACTTCTTGGTTACGCTGCCTCGGCACGCGACTGGAAAACCGCCCTGTGGGCAATGTCACTTTTCAAGGAGGCAGGCTGCGAGCCTAATCAAGACTCTTATACATCCCTGATAGCGCTCTCCATCCGTGCCCGCTCTCCGCACGCCCTGGGGACTGTCTTCTTTTACGGCGTCCTCAACCGCAAGCTCAAGAAGCCCTCACGCCATATGCTAAGTCGTGTCCTGCTTGGCCTCCATCAGGATAGTTTCTGGAAGAATCCCGAACGACACCCGTACATCCTCCCCAAGGACGCTATATGGCCCCTCAAGGCATCCAAGATCCCGTCTCCAAAGGCCATCATGTCCCGCATAGAGCGCATCATCCTAAGCAAGTGGGCTGGCTACGTACCCGCCAAATCCCTCGAGTACTCACTCAAATTGGCCTTTCGCTCAGGCGATCAGTCCATGCATCGCGAAATCTCTGAGGGGAAGGATGTCAGTTTCAAGGACCTGGCCATTAAACTTCGTCGTGCAGATGGTGAACCTGGTAGCATCAACGTGCGACTCAAAGGCCGCTTCGATCCACATACGATGGTGGAGGGGTGGGAGACTCGGGAGCAGAACGAGAACGAAGCAGACCAAATCGACGGCACAAGGCGCCTCAATGATGCACCCACGAAGGCCATCGAGCCTCGGAATCACGACAGCACTCCACCTACGCAAGATATCCAAGAGGGACTGGAGCCCAAGCCCACACACGATAACACGCCGAGCAAGAACCAAAACAACGCACCTGAGCCTTATCCTTCATCGACTCCTCCTCAGTAGATAACCACCACAACACCCCTTACGGTACGACTGGGCGAGTGAAAGCCCTTCCCTCCTTGTAACACTACCCCACTACACTTGCACACTGTATCATCTACTCTGTACATCATATCCAAGGATATATCTACCATTTTCACAAACGATAGCATCACTAGTGCCTCAACAGCATCACATGCACATGTACAATACCCAATCATGTCAAACCATCTTCTCATAACGTGGGATGGGCCAAACAGCGATTTTTATGATAGATGGCAAAGTCATAGAACCACGCAAATATTATAGCAAAACTTCGTATATCGTCTTCCTATAGGAAATCAGAAGAAAAAAAAGATCATCAGCTATTGTCATGAAAAGTTCTGTTTCTTCGTCATCGCAGGTATGTATATGCTATCAGCAAATGAAAACCTCATGATTTTGCCCCTCTACTGCGCCCAAAAGAAATAAGAAGAGAGTAAAAAAAAAAAGGTGACCCATCCCTGGCGGAAGTAGTCTCAGCCTCCATAGCGGTATCCTTCCTTGGATACGAGAGGCCTTCGTCTGGCCGTTAACCCCTGTTTTTCAGTTCTTTTGTGTTTTTTTCGGTATGGGCCCCCCATCTAATATGACTGCATAATAATCAAAGGTATGGCTCATTGCAGGACAAGAGAAGAAGGGATTCGGAAGTGGAAAAAAAAAGTTTTGGGACTTGAGACATGAGAAGTAACACTCGCACAGGTGAATGAGGAGAAATATCGTGGGTGGGCGCGTGTAGGTAGGTACGGGAATCCGAAGAGACCATTTAGAAAAGGAGATTCTCGCTGTCTCTTTCTCCCACTGTTCTTATCCCACATCCACCTCTCTCTCGTCTCTTCTTGTGCGTATCTGAATATCTGGCTTGATCAGGGTTATGACACCCAAACTAACACCAGGATCCGCCCGCACAAGTTACGACTCCCATCAGGATCTAACATGAGTGCATCGACCTCTATCCACCCCTTCCCAAGCACCTCAACAATCCCTTCCCCCACTTAGAACTGAAACCGAGCAAAAAACAAAAGACTAAATGGTATAAGACGTTCAGTTCTTATCGGGATCACCAGTCAAAGGAAGGAACACCTAATCCTTCTTAGTCTCCTGAGCGGTCGTTCCCTTCTGCTCCTCGGTCGCGGACTTCTCTGCGGGCTTAGATTCGGTCAAATCGGTCGGTTTCGAGTCTAGGGCGGTAACGGCGGTCGTCGGGGCGGGCGTGGAGCTGGTGTCCTTTTCGGTCGAGTTTGACGTCTTGGTGACTTGACTCTCGAGGTCCTTGTCCTCGTCGGCATTGTCGAACATTTCGGTATCATCTGAATCGGTAAGTACCTCAGTACCATCACCGAGAAAAATTATTCGGCCTCGGTACCCACCAACGCCGAAGCTTCGACCCTTGTTCTCAGCATCCATCTCATAGCCGCTATCGCTATCCTCAAAGTTGTGGTGGACTCCGGGTCCTCGGAATTCGGCTTCATTGTCAAGAGTTAGTCGATGCGTTTGCAGCTGCCGGACGAGAGGACGTCGTACCATACTCGGGAGGAGCACAAGGTCCGTCTCCGTTAGCAACTCGCTTGGCAATCTCATCGTACCACTCCTCCTTGGTTCTGCCATTGAGGATACCGATGATGGTCATGGTCATGTTGTCGCAGCCAACTCCACCAGTCTCCGAGTTGGAGGCCAGGCAGTTGTCCATCATGTTTTCGCAGATCTTGTCGAGTTCCTGCTTGGCGGCAATTCCTCGGCGGACGAACTCGACAACAGCTTGCGAAGACTGGCAATCCCAGATACCTGCTCAAATAAGTATGGCTCGCGGCACAGGATAGTAGGAAGACAACTTACCATCGCAGGCAAGAACCAGGAACTCATCCTCGTCGGTGATGTCGTGCTGCTCAACGTCAGGGTAGGCGGTGACGATCTGGTTCTCAGGAGAGAGCTCTGCACTCTTCTTGAATTCAAAATCGCCAATAGCGCGAGAGAGAGCGAGGTTGCCATTTACACGGCCAAAATCGACGAAACCACCCGCAGCAGTGATTCGGTTCTTTTCGTCTGGAAAACACGGAAGGTAGAGCATCAGTACAAAAAATTCATCATCATATCAGTCTGGTATGAGGGGATGACAAACTCTCGAGCTGGGGCTTGTGATCCTGAGAGAGGGGTTTGGCGCGGCCCTTGATACCAAGTACACCTCTTGAATCTCCAGCGTTGGCCTGAGAACATCGTGGTTAGTGTTGCGTCAGAGTATTGGGGTGAACCCCTCGATTGGACAGGCGGGGCGGGGCCAACGTGGGGGAATTATTCGGCGGGTAGACTGACGACGTATAATTTGTTACCAGCGATCAAGCTGACACAGGCTGTGCAGCCCGAGACTTCTTCCTCGTACTTGGGGTCTATTGCGTTGAGAGAAGGCATTAGCTATATTGCCCTCCGGTATGCATTTCGGCGACGTCAGATGATCGACGGCATTGAGGAGGGGTCGGGGAAGTCAAATGGGCGCGTACCGTTCAGGATGGCGCGGTCTGTAGCCAAAAAGCCGTCCTTCAAACCCTGGGCATAGTTGCCGGCTTTAAAGGTATCCTGCTTGAGGATGATGTTGTGGATGTTCTCTCCAGCAAACAACGCTACCTTATCACCACCGTGACCATCGAATACACCAAAGAAGGAGAGTCTCTCAGGGTGTTTCCTCTCAGTGTCTAGATCGAGAACTGTTGTGTGAGCATCTTCCATGCTGATGCGCCAGCCTTGCATGGCAGAAACACCGTAGATGAGACGGTCATCGCCACCCCTGTCCGAAGTCTAGAGATTTGTGAGGTTAGCAGGACAACTCTGACGACATGATCGGTAGCTGAAAAACAAGGCGGCGGGGGAAACAATGGCCACAAAAGACAAGAAGCAGAGTGAAACAATAAGCGACCCGGTAAATCTCATGGGACAATATGTATTGTTTCGCTGGTGTTTTTTGTGGTGTACGGCGCGGGAAGAGGGGCTCGCGACCTGGTGGTGATGCCCCTCTTACGCTTGTGCCAACAGTTCCGCAACGATTCAACGCCAGGACGTGGTGCGATCAAAAGACATGGGTGGCTTGGTCGAACGCAAGAAATATTTTTCTTCTTTTTCGCAGAACGGGAGAGGGAAGCTGGGCACGTAAAGACACACACCTTCTCGACAACGGGTTCCGAGAGTGTCTGACCCATGATTTGAAGAGTTTCGTCGGATTCGGTCGGAGAATTCGATATGAGTTGAGGGTCGAAGAGGGATGGAGGGTGAAGTGTAATAACAAGTTTACCGGCCGGGAGGTAGCAGGGAAAAAAGGGTCTGGCAAAGCGGAGAGGGCGGAGAAGGGAGGAAAAATACAACAGGACAGGGGAAGAGAAAAGGTGAAAAAAAAAGTATTTGAGAGAAAAGTAGGAAGGGGGGGAAACGATGCCACACACGCGATGGTTGTCTGCGGAAACGTGGTGGAGGTGGATTAACTTGAGCGTTAGCAGAACCTGGGCTGAGATGGGTTCACGTTTTCTGCTTGGGGAAGAATGTGAGAATATGTGTGCGCGCGACGTGTGAGAAGTGAGAAGTAAGAGGGGCCCTGAGGTACGGTGGTAAGGGTAGACGGGGAGAAAAGAGAGAAGGAGGGGGAGGGGGAAAAGCACAGGCAGGCCAGCGTAGGTCGTCATGTATGAGGTAGGTACCTACCTACCTAGGTTACTAAGGCTCATAGCTGGCTGGAGGTGACGGTAGTGGGGGGGAGGCGTAGGCAGAGGCCCCATAGCAGCAACTGATTGCCGCAATTAGGCACCCTAACAAGGTACCTACAGTAGCTAGATATAGTAATGGCGACATTCAACAAATACCCTGTAGATCAAGCTAATATGTTTTTCTGGTCGTCAACAGAAAGAAAATGGAAATGGGTTGGATTGGCCATGTCGAGTCTGCCGAAACTGTCCTTGTTCTATCACTTGTTCTCCTTCTCCCGCTGTATTGTGTCGATATCCCTAAGCTTGTCCCTGAAAAACCAACACTACTGACCTCATCCAAACCTGGAATCCAAAACCCTGTGATGCTGCAGTGAGCAGATTCATCTTGAAGCGGGGTAGCACCGACTAGGTTGAGGTGATTGCCCTGTGCAGAATTGCCCTGTGGCTGATACCTAGCCTCTCTATCTCGTTTTTTGTCTTGCCCCTCGTCCACTCCCGCTGCCCGGGTCTCAAACAAGCCAGAAAATAGGTAGCCACAGGGCAACCGAGAAACTCTGGCTTTCACCAACTACGTCAGTGAAAGATTTGCCTTTGCCCTGTTTACAGTCCCCTGAAAGTATCCAATACTCTTAGATGGACACTCCGAGTTAAAAACACCCCGTGAGCATGTGATAAAATATTGCATACCTCAATGTTACCATGATGAAGTCACTCGAGAAACACCAGACCAAGACATTGGTAAAGAAAAAGAATTTCTTCACCATGTAACTACAATAACCAGTCATCACAGAAAAAAGCAAAAGGGGGAAATCAGCCAGCTGACTGAGAGGGGTTTTTTTCCTCTCAAAAAGAAAATTCTGCACAAGTTCCCTTCTATTAGAGGGAAATTTCCCCAATCTTGCCTTGCAGCTCGCCACTCTCCCACCACTAACCCGCCACTACATCATCATCAACCGGAGGGAGATGCCCGCTCACAAATGTCTCGAGTCCCGAATTCCTAATCCTTGACCCCATATGGATAAAAATCGCAACTTGCACAGTTGAGGGCGACACTTGGCTGGAATACTGTAGCAAAACAACAAATTAACTTATCTCGACCACTCATTGCCAGATACAACATGACCCTGTAGATCATGGTGAGCACGCGACCCAATGTGCAACCAATTTAGGCACAATCAATGTGATGACTGGATCAAGTACCGACTTTTTACTGGCTGGTGAGATCTACAGGCATCCATTGATATGGTGAGCCTCGTTCTGCTTCATCTACCAGCTTGAAAAAAATAGAGTTGCAACTGCATATAGACTATAAGCCACAACCGCCCAGGATGCCAGTGTCTTCAGTGTTCAATTTAAGTCTTCACGGCTTGTAGGTCTTCACTTTTCGAAGCACATCATTTGACTAATCTCTGGCAACGTTCTCATTGTCAAGCCAAATGTCTATCTCATCAATCTAGCAATGCAAGTACCCTGAACCATCAAATCCAACTCTATGACAACCCCAAGAAATAAAATCATTGCGCCATGTATGTTTTGGTATCATCGCCGAACATAATCAAACACATCCGCAACGCCCAAATCCATCCGTCATTGCCTGTCACACATGTACCAACTCTCCTTGACATGTAGTTTGCTAGAGAATATCAAAGAAAAGCCTTCAGACTCCCTCTGTCTGACCTTCTCGAGTCCTCACGCCTCCAAGCTGTTGAATCAGCACCTCCAAGCCTCGAGTTACGACTCCCCGATCGACTGACATGTCCTTTGTTCAACCGTGCAAACCTACTCGTGGACCTGGCAAGACTCTCATGAAGAGACATTATAGACCCATGGGTACTTGCACCCCATTGACTTGGTGATATGAGTCCTGAGCTGGTCCTCTGCCCTAGCTGTGTCCCTTCTTGCCTAGAACTCAGCGCCGTGCTCGACCGTGCAGGATGAAACGGCGCATCATTTACGAGCTGCTGATATGTCAGGCTTGTAGTCATATCACGTAGCCCACCAAACACACGCCAATTCTCCGAGGAGCCAAACGATGGCTCACCCAGAGCGCTCCTCGACCCATCCGTGTCAAACCAAGGCTGGCTGCTGTGTCTTCGCATATGAGCCTCATTTGCCAGGTATGCTTGCTCAGGCTGTCTCGTGATTACACCACGTTCTGGACTCATCTGCAAGTTTATTGGATATTCCATCGACCGACGCTGGTGTCCTGGTCTAGGGTCGTTGAGCCTTGCCGTGAAAGCGCCAGCTTCGAGTCGCGGACTAGACTGATGAGAAGAGGCAAATACCAGCGAGCTCTCGTTTCCTGCAGAATAGAAATCTGAGCTTGGTTGTGAATAGTTTGGTTGTGCTCTCATGGTTGTTGTCTCGTTTTGCAGCAAGTCAGTTGCATCATCGCTCGCCAGGATCGCCATGTCAAGCTCGGATTGAAACGAAGGGCCACGCGCGCCAGAAAGAAAAAGGGGCGCAGGAAGTAAGTCATGCGTTGACTCGGGAAACGACAAATCTGACCGATGGCTCCTTAAAGATGCTGCACTTTGTCGTCCCATGGCCGTCACTGTCCCTTCTACAGTAACCCAAGAACGTCTACTGTCTTCTGTATCAGTCGATAATGAGTTATCAACTACGAAACGCGAAGGGACTTCTGGCGTTGGATAAACCCCGAGGGTAGGCGATGACAATGGTGACGTCTCTGCTGTGAAGTCCGAGTGCTCTGGCGCTGTTGCTCGATACACGTATGGATCCACCGACCCTGTGTGTGTCGTCTTTTCTGTTTGTTGCATAGTATTCGGAACCCCATTGACACGCAGAGTTTCTAACATTGGGCCTGAATTCTTTCTGCGAAATCTGCCCGACAGGTACGTCTGACGTGCTCGTCGACGGCGAATGAGGCAGCAGATCAAAAGCATCAACAGCAGCAACACGATAATGACCGGAATAAGTATTGCGATGAGCAGTGTGCCGGTAGATATGCCTTCATCAGAGTCTGCTGTTTGTATCCTAGGCGAGGATGTACTTTCGGTGGGAGGTATGGTTGTTGAGACGGTAGTAGCTGAGCTGTACGTTGACGAGGACGGATTGAGAGAAGCAAGAATTCTCATTGCAAAGGCCTCCGTCTCTGTATCCCCCGAACTCCTCGAAGACGCTGTGATAGAAACGGACAACCATCCCGTGGTTGATCTGGGGACCCTCCCGTTGATGCTGAAGCCATCGAGTTTGAGCCAGTCCTTGTTCGGCTGGGTCGCTAGAGAAAGGTTGACGTCGGTTGGATCCCAAAAGTAAGGTTCCAAATCAATGTTGACTTCTTCCCCAGCCCTGAAAACCACGTCTTTGAAGGTCGAGCGAAACAGACTGGTAGCCACATTGACTATGGCATCGACTTGTAGCTCATCCTGATAGGCATCGCGGAACTTGATGGTGAAGTTTGTTGAGCGATCACCCTCTTCCGGGGTCCCCTGAATATTCCAAGTTTTCTCGTCCAGCGAGAGCCACTCTGGCATACTTTCAGTTGAAACGGTTACGTCGCTGATAGTAACAGGTTTATTGTCGAATTTGATGTCATCCGCTAATCCCTCATAGCTTACTCGGCTGCCCCGAGTAGCATTCAGCACGATTGTTGGCTTGTCGGAGCTGAGTTTGTGTCGTCCCACGACTATCGAGAAAGGAATCGAAACTGCAGAAAACCCCACGATATCGGAAGCGACAAGATTGAAATCGAAAGTCTGTGGTGGTTGAATAAGGGACTCGAATGGAGGTGTTATCCCGCTGAATGTGAGAGAGTCGGCATCGAATTTCATCCACGCCGGAAGGGGACTGCCATCACCGGAGGTAGCATAATAGTTAATCATTCCAGGTTCATAGCTGAATGTATCGGGGTCGAAAGTAAAGCTGAACTCGGTAGAAACATAAGATATCAAGGATGACGGAGCAGAATAGTCGCCAAAACGCTCGATTTGCTCAGAGAGTGGCTTCTCTATAGAAGGTGCCTCGCTCCTTGAAACGACAAGAGTAGCGTTTAAAGAGGTGCTTCCAGTACCGTCGTCAGCAATGAGCTCAACAGACTGTCCGACTATTTCTCCCAATGGCACACTTTCATCGGATGGTGTACCATAAAGACGACCTTCTTGGCTGTCAACCGAGAGCCATGTAGGAGCTTCGCCAAGTGAATATGATAGGTTTGTGTCTGATCCAAACGTGTATCTGGAGAACGTGAAAGAGAAAGGTTCGTCAAGTCGTGCCACAGGAGGCAACTGGGAGTTGATGGGGAAATTGATGGTCGGTTCGGAAGTTGCGAGCGAAAGGAGGCATATAGCAATGATCGATGCTATAGGGATGGCCATAATGGCACAGAATTACACAGTCGAACGCTTGATCATGTAAATGAAAAACGTGGAATATCATCTAGCATTCAGCAAGGAGAAGAATGTTGAGCATGTCGACGAAGGACAAGAGAAATCAAGAGAGAGGGAGAGGATGGAGGTGAGGAGACGGCGAAGACATGAACCAACTGAACATGGCTCGAACGGACAGCATCACAGGCCTTGTCATGGCTGGCGGGATGAGGATGAAGATGAGGGTCACAAAAAAATACTGCACCCTGCATTCCTGTATAGCATCGAAATCCACCATACTATTGCTGTAACACGGGAGAGGGACACCATGATGGAGCAGCGAGCCAGACTAGTGGTGCCATTACCAGCTATTCATTGCGTGGAGAGGCAACGATGTCTCAGTTTGAAGCATTGCATGACTTTAAAAACTAAAGGACTGTGGCGGGGGAGAGCCGAAAAGTTGCCATTCAAGGGCTGGGGATTCCGAGGCCGCATTCCAGAGCTGGGGTCTTTCACTTGAGGCAGACATGGACGCAAGTCAGACGTTAAGTTGTCATTCAACGGTAATGGCATAAAGGTCATGGGAACTCAAGGGCCGCACGATGAGGTCCTCTTGATCGGCATACTTTGAGGGATATAGACGGTTGGAATGAAAGTGTCAATGAAGAAAGTATGTCGACGGTGTGGTGTACAGACATAATCCTGATTCTTGATGCAATATCGAATTTAGGGAGGTGAATATCGATTCCTGAACCATAGTTTATATTTGTATGGTGGGGTTAGTAAACCAAATACCCCTGGTATAATGTATAATGCGAGCATGTATCCCTTCATGTCCATCTTGGTAAAGTAAGGGTAATGAGGCTGCCAATCCAAGTCAAGCTTGGTTCAATTCACTTGAATGGGCAGGCATTGGTGTAGATAGTGAGCAATGAAAAGAAAACCCTTATCGGTACAGCCAAAATCGACTAAGTCGTCAAGTGTTGACTTATCGCGCTTCTTTTGAGGGCCACTGGACCAATGAATACCCAATCATCTGTCGAGTCACCAAAGTTGATGGTCGAATAAGGCGCCTGGATAGACGGAGAGGTGGAGGTAGGATAAATAGGAGCGACAAGAGCGGGATAAGAGGAGAGAAAGCGAGGGTCCATTTGGGTCTGGATCAATTGTTGTAGAAGAGGAGTTGAAGTCGAGTCTGCAAGCTGGTAATGTTTTACCAGTAAAGAGGAGGCGAAGCGAAGAGTTTTGCCTTCTCCCAGTCGTCCAAATTGTGGCAGGTGACACCTGAGGGCTGGCCAGCGTTGTAAACCTATCTACCTTACCCAGGTAGTGCCTGCCTCAACGTTTCGATTCGAAGTGTTAATCAACCTCAGCGGGAAAAGGAAAAAACCCCCCAGAAAGAGCAAGAACGAAGATCCAATTAAGGAAGTCGCATTTTTACCACAGCTCCCATTCTCGCCCCCCGTCGATACCAGATATTTCCAAAACCAAGAAGAAAAAATCCTATCGCACTTGCAGCCAACCGTCCTCCCTCCACAAACTCACCATCTCTCCCTTTCTGTGCTCCATTTGACTGCCACCATCTCCACTAGTTGCAGTGAGACCCTTTGGTCAACTCCTCGTGTTCCTCTCCTTGCAGCTGTCGATCGGTTGCTGCTCACCAATTATCTAGTCACAATACACTCTGAACGATGAGTAGTCCCCCATCATCCCCGGAACTGAATCCCATTGCTGTCAGCGTGGATATTGCACCATTACCGGAATTCAAGGCCATCGGCGTCGCAAACGTTGATTTTGAAGGTGTTCTTACTAAGCCGCTCAAGCTTCGAGAAGATGTTCGTG
Source organism: Fusarium penzigii (assembly GCA_013623535.1). Taxonomy (NCBI): domain Eukaryota; kingdom Fungi; phylum Ascomycota; class Sordariomycetes; order Hypocreales; family Nectriaceae; genus Fusarium; species Fusarium penzigii. Next base: position 14,615 of record JABFFC010000384.1, read on the forward strand.
GAGGATGTGGTGGACAGACTTGGCCAGCCGGGTTGGTGCTCGGCAAGCATATGCTTCGATATCAAATGGAACGACTTACAAATGCCCGAATGTGTGTTTCCCCTTAAGCTCATTTTTGCACATGCAAGGGTCAGGGTTTACCTACCGACTCCTATCAACTAGTATTGTGTAGAGATTTGATATTTCGCGACATGCTTTGAACAAATCAGCTAACATCGTGGCTCTATAGCTTAGAACTGGGTGCTGGAGGTGGTCTCATTGGACTTGCCATCGCCCTCGAATGTGCATTAAAGAACCCTCTGTTCGTTACGGATCAGAAGGAGATGCTTGAGTTGATGGAGCACAATGTCAAGCTGAATAATTTGGAGGAAAAGGCGAAAGCCATGATTCTGAATTGGTACGTAACATTCGTTTCTATCTAAGAGGGCCGCATTGTCGCCAAGCTACATGCCTGTCTAATGCGAGGACGACATGAAAAATCAGTCTGAGATTCAGTTTGCTAACGATAGACTGAATGCAGGGGTGAACCTTTACCGGCTGTTGTCGTGGAACAAAAACCCGATGTGATTCTTGCGGGCGAGTGTGTTTACTTTGAACCAGCTTTCCCTCTACTAATGTCGACCTTGAAGTCGTTGCTGGAGCTCAATCCCTCGGCTGTTATTTTCTTCTGCTTCAAGAAGAGGAGACGTGCCGATATGCATTTTGTCAAGATGGCCAAGAAGGCATTCAAAGTCGAGGAGATATATGACGAGGATCGGCCAGTGTTCTCTCGCCAAAACCTCTTTCTCTTTTCCTTCACCAGTCGGACAGCACAATAGGCATTGTGAAGATGGTATACAGCACATGGGTGCCGTATGCCAGATGACAGCACGCATTAGAGTATCCTAGTTCTCGCAACTGCCATGTGCTATCCACCACTTTTGAAAGTATTACATTGCTCAGGTTGACGCTTGTCAAATAATGACAAGACATTTCAGTTCTTCAGAGATGACAACCCTCGATATGATTCACAATACCCATTCTCACATCAAGTGAATTAAGAGGATCGAGGGACAGAGGATTGATTGTGCGGCTTACTCCGTCGTGCTACAACTGTCAATATCCGTTCTGCTAGGATCCAGCGGGCTGTGCAGGCGACGTTATGGGAGCCGAGCTTTGCTTGCCAGCCAGGAAGTCTATTGAGTTTATTGATTGTTTGGAATACACAACCTCAGGGGTACACTTGTTCAATCATTACAACGGGCAGGGCAGACACTCTGCCGCATTCATCTTGCCGTGACGACCGGTGTTGGCAGCTATTCCTCCATCTAACTTTAACCAGCTGCGCTATTTTCCCTTTCTTTCTTTCTCTCTCGTCTTTTCTTTACCTCATGTCTTGTTGAGTCATGACTGGGTCATTTATGCATGCCTTGACACAATGGAAAAGTTTCAAATCTTTGGGACCTATGGGAAACGATGACAACAGCGAAGAATTTTCACATTCGGGCAGATACTAGGTGCATGGTTCCGACCACTGCAAGCCCCAAGTCGGAGGCGCTTCCGGCAGCGAAGTGGCACCCGGAACGGCACCTAAAAGCCCCAACGTTGCGGGATCATTGGAGCAGCGATGAGCTGGGTTATGTTTCAACTTGGCAGAGAACGCGCACGCTTTTCTCCCCACACCTCCATGGCGCATCTCGAAATGTTATCCATAACGTTGGAAGACTTGTACTGTGCTGTGCTGCTGTGTTGCACAGCATGGCCTTCATTGAGGACTCGGTATGGAGTTAGAGTGTGAAAACTCTGGTGAAGTGCGATGGATGCACCCGTTCTTCACATCTTGGATAGTTTCAGCACGAGGCTATGCCGTGAAATGGTTGAAGAATTGATGAACTGATGTGGTCATGGAACAACCAACGGTATGGACAATCAGAGGGCCAACTCAGTCCAGCCATCCTCACATGTTATCAGGGATCCTTGATGGAAATCACCAACGGATTGAAATGCCGCCTCCACAGCCCACGAGCTCTTCACACATAGTGGAAACATACTAGGCCAGGTACTGTACGAGAGAAGGCGAGAATGTTCGTCACGGGATTGGTGAGCGGATAAAACGAACTTTTGCAGCAAGAAGTATGCATTTTTCTTCTTTTCTGGCGCACGTAAGCCGCTGAGCGACCTATCACATCTATAGGGATTGACTCTGCGAGTCGAACGTTGTGCGACTCTAAGACCGCCACGACGAGGAAAGAAAACGAGGAAAAAAATCCCGCTGTGGCCCAGGCACACAATCACCATGATTGGCCGCTTGTTGAAAGCTTGGTCACCACTAACCCCTGGCAGCAAGGAAAAGCTGGGAAACAGGGCGGTCCCTTGCAGGCTAGCCAATCAAGACTGGCTAGAGTTGAGGAAACATGTGCAGAAGTCTTTGTTGCACGTCGCCTTACGGTACAGGAGGGTGGGAGGCCTTTGTCAAGACGTTGAGGCGGGTGTGCTTGTGCCCTTCCTCTCGGCTTCTTCCATGCCCTTCTTCCCATGTTTCCTTTGCCCTCAATACATGCGCTAAGAACAAGACTTGTCACACTTGAAATTTGGCTTCTGGGTCATGACAAGAGATGGTATAGACGCAATCACTACACAGTACAGACGCGTTCTTTTTCTTCCTTCGCTACGGGGCGGGGCACCAGCAAAGTTGATGCTTGTTTTGCCATGCTTGTGCAATACTGTAATGTACCTACGTACTATTTGGCTCCGCACATCACATCTTGACCAAATCTCAGAGACGAACAGAGACGAACAAAGAAGACCAGGGAATACTTACAGGGAAGGAAACCCTAAAATAAGAGAGGGAATAACTTTGGGTGGACTGGGAGGGAGGAGAAAAGGGAATGGGCCTTGGCGTGAATGGCCTGTCAACCTCGTATCCCCCCAAAGATCCATCCAAATTCGTGGATGCCCCGATGGAACATCAACATGGAGCCCTCCCTCAGCTGCTAAACAACATTAACGTTACCTTACTGTGCTGTGCTGTACTGTGCTGGGCTTGGGCTGCAACAACGACAGCTTCCGCCCACACAGACACCCAATAAGCAGTCGACACAACCTGCATCACCCATGCAACCACCATGTGTAGTATTGCCCCTGGTGCCCCTGGCGGTCCTGGCTAGTGGCTCGTCCGATCCCCTGACTAGTGTTGTGGGCTAAGCAAACTCGTCAAAGAGCTAGCATGAGTTCAATAAGGCCCAGCAGCGGCGAGGCGTTAGATCCCATATTAAGACGACTTATTTCCTCCCTCCCCCCTTGTTTTGTTTCGACAGCTTTTTGTGTTAAACATCCTTCATTCCCACCTGAGCAGGACTCTTGATCTATCTCTCTCCCTTCCCTCCTCGCACACACAAACAACCACACATTCCCTCGTGTCCAACGTCCACTCCTTGCCCGCGAGTTCATCCCTGTTGAACAGAATCTCGCACAACTTTCCTTTCTTTGATATTAAGAAATATCATTGTCACCGTTGGAAACACATCTCGGAGAGATCAAGTACACTCCCTTTTAAAACTTCAAGTCCATAACTCGGAACCAACACAAAACCACCAACAAGAAACATCTCCAAAATGAAGTCTGTTGCCATTGCTTCCGCTTTCCTCGCCGCTGTGGCCGTTGCCCAGCCTCACAAGGCCGACCACCACCGCCGTCATCACCAGCACGACAAGCGTGCTGTGGTTACTGAGGTCGAGTGGGTGACCGAGTACGAGTATGTCACCAAGCTGATCGATGCCACCACCACCGTCTATGTCACCCCCGGCCAGGAACAGCCTGTGCCTACCACCACCACCACTGAGGCCGCCCAGTTCATCGAGAGCAGCCAGAGTGTCGAGATCGCTTCTGAGAAGGTTACCTCTGAGGAGACCTCTGAGGTTGTGCCCCCTGCCCCTACTACCACCCTCGTCACCAGCGTCTACACTCCTCCTGAGCCCACTACCACTACTCAGGTTTATGTCGCCCCCAAGCCTACCACCACTTCGGTCTATGTTGCTCCTGAGCCCACTACCGAGGAGTACGTCGCCCCTGCCTCCACCTCTCAGGCTGCCGTTGAGGAGGATACCACCACGGAGGAGGAAGACACCAGCGACGATTCTGAGTCCGACAGCAGCTCCAGCGGAGGCGGCGAGGTCTACTCTGGTGAGCTCACCTACTACGATGTCGGCATGGGTGCTTGCGGTGAGGATGACTCCGGCAAGGACGACACCGAGAACATCGTCGCCCTCTCTCACCTCCTCATGGGTACTCAGTCCAACGGCAACCCCATGTGCGGCAAGACCATCACTATCAAGGCCAATGGCAAGACCGTCTCCGCTACTGTCCGTGACAAGTGCATGGGATGTGCCGTCAACGATGTCGACGTCAGCCGCAAGGTCTACAAGGCCATCTGGGGTGGTCTCGACTCTGGCCGTACTGAGATGGAGTGGTCCTTCGACAACTAAGCTCACTAACTCTTTCACCACCTGGTCGGAGTCAATGCACGCCACGCAATTGAAGCTGTTGCACCAGCTTGTTCTGTCTTTTGGAGTCTAGGTAGATACCATTCACAAAGAAAACACCAGCTCCTCGGATCCTTGGATCAGGGTTGTTCATTCGGCTCTGTGGTTTGCTGTTTTTTTAACTTCTGTTTTTGGGCTGATAGACTATGATGTGACGATTTGTCTTTCTTTTTACTTGTTCTCATTCTTTTTTGTATATACACATAACATTCTCACTTCTTTTCTGTGTGCACAATTCACAAGAGGGGGAAAAAAACCAATTCACATAGACCACAGCTGGACCAGCTCGAATAGAACTTTACCATACCGTACCATGCATATTTCTTGCTCATTACCTATCATCTTGTTGCCCATAAGTGATGGCTCTAAATTACCACTTTTTACCTGGGCCTGTCTGTTTAATTTACGCATTGTCCATGTAATTAATTTACGAGAATATGTCGACATGCCAGGGATCTTATTATTAAGTACGACCTTCCAGCTCATTTCGCCAGCTTTTATTTTTAATTACAGCGGTGATTCCTCCTTCTATTTTCAGCCCACGCGTTACGTTGGATGAAGTTAGCACCGACACTTTCTTATTGTTCCTTTTATCATTTTATTCTTATTAGTCTCAGGATGACGACAAGACCTAATGGTCAAGCCACGCCGGCTTATTGTGAAACAAATCTGGGGATTTTGGAGAGTAAAATGAGCGTCATTTCATTTCATCTGCCATGGCTACAGGATTCCTAAAGACGCGAGCGCACGCAAGATCTACAGCTAGTGTGGCTACAAGAAATGAACCCCATCACCAGGAGAGACCGTTGCTGGTGAATAAGGATACGGTTATGTACTGATATAACGATTAACATACCAGTAATATTATACTGACCTTTCCGTATAACAATACACGTAACCGTAATCTATATGCCACCCTCTCTGTCTGCCATCACCTTCTTCTTCTCACAGTAACATGGAGGCCTCTCCTGATATAATCCATTATGCCAAGATATGAGCGAGTTTCTGTAAATTGCGCTGAACGCGACGTGAGTTTATTTGCTGGTCCATTGATCAACACTCCGTGTTAAGCACGGCCCTCCAACCATACTTTAAACATGCATGTCTTTGACAAGCAATACTATACGTGACATGTACTACAACAGGCTAAGAAGCTCTTCGATATATCGACGAGTGTCTACACCAATACCATGAGCGAGGCGGCCGGCACCGTCACCGCCGCCAGTCGAGGCATCGGTTCGGAATCCGACATGATCACTCGCTCGGCGTATAAGAATAATCTCCTTTGTCACGTCCAGATGGCGCGGTGATGTTTCACGGTTGCCCGATTCTTGCTCCTCGTCTTCTGCCACGGACCTATCATCACCCCGGTCGGAGCCGGACTCGTGGATGGTAGATAAGTTGCTGGCATTTGATGTATCGTCTTTACGGTCAAGAAGACGTGTCCATACGATCCACCAGCCCCGGCTGGATTTCTCGGTGCGCTCTAACGCTGTACTGCGGGAGCGTGTAGCGGTATATAGGTTGAGAATGTGCAGATGTGTGTTGAGGGCGTCCGCCCGGGACCAAGTGTCAGAATCGTTGTACTCAGGAATATTGGGTATGGTGGAGTGCACAGTCAGGGCAGAAGGGTCCCAGATGAGGTCGTATATGCTACTCCCGCCTTTTTGACCAGAGCCCGCACCGTCAAAGCCAGGTCTTTCGGGGCGATACTTCGTGGATGAAATCAACTGCTTACGAAGAGGAGCAAGCTGGTGGTGTAGAGAGTGATAAAACGCATCCATGGTGAGTGAATCCGTTCTCAGGTTGAAGAGGAATGTAAACATGAATGGCCGGTTGACGTATACAACAACTCGTAATTTCTTGGCTTTGTTAAGGTCATGAGAATCATAGCCAGGCACCATATTTCCCACAACTTGTGACTGTGTCATGGCACTTGCTGGATGCTCAAAATCGCGAACAATGGTGGCCTCCGGGCGGTTTGCTCCTTCGCTCTCGAGCTCGATGTTTACCGTTCGCACAAGAGTCCGTGAGTTATGCTCGACATTGTCTGGATCATCGGAACTTTGGCTGTCCGGGTCACTCTGGCCGTCATCAATTTCTCCTCTGAGGCCGATCAGAAAATGGCCATCAGCTTCGTATGAAGGAGTTCGACCAGCTGGAGCCGGCCTGGCCTGTTTAGATGCCTCCTGCTCCTTAGAACTCTTGTCTGGCTGCTGAGAAGTTGCGTCAGAAGTCACCTTGTTAGGTGCGCCGCCCGAAGCGCCAGGCAAAGACCAATATGTGCCATACCCCAGCTTGAGGTAGCTGACCATCTTGTCGAGTCTGCCGTCCTCGGCTTCTGAGGTCTGGGGTTGGTCCGCAGATGTTGGTACATCTGCGGTGTTCGTAGCGTTTGACGTATTAGGAGTGTTTGCACCGCCAGAGGCATCCTGTTTGTTCAACTTTTGATCACCCTGGGCGGCTGTTGATGGTTTCGACCCGCTAGGAGAATCTTTTCCACCGCTGCGACTCGCCCTACGTCTCTTAGCTCGGCGAACAGAGGTTGGGCTCTCGATAATGCCATAGGCGTGATCGCCCCAGGTATAGAGATCTTCCATCCAGTAGGTCACATCTCTCAGCGATTTTCTAGACAGAGCCCCTGTGCCCAGGAAGATAGCACCGCCCTCAGGTCCTGGTTCTTGACCAGTTCCCAACCACTGCTCAGGGTCTCCATTGGTCATTAATGGCGGAGGTGACTGAGGATCATAGTCCCCAAATTTCGAGACAACCAAATCGACGAGACCCTCTGTCCTCCCAACCAGACCTTCCAGGACTTCTCTTTCACCGCTTCCACGATCCTCCTCCCCAACGCCAAATCCCAGTTCACCTGAGGCGGCAACATTGATGCCACCAAAAACATCACGAGCCGGGTTTCCATGCAACGAAACATTCCAAGTCGAGAGAAAAAGATCCCAGTAGCGACTAAGATGGCTGACAAACTTTCTCCTTTTTACACGGACGTATAAGGCACTTAGGGAGGAGTCCTGGTGCATAAGAAACATGCTATGTGCTCGAAGAAGATCACGCATGAGTAGAGTAGCTGGCTTGATTTCGCGAGCTGAATATTCATATCGGTCTTGCGCAGGTTCGCTATTCTTGGTGGAAAGCCGCGGTGGTAGTGGAATCTGGGTCAGATCGATACTCTGGTGGGAAGTATTAGAATATTGTCGTCGGATGTGAACGTGGATGAATGATGACCGAAACCTACTGCAAGAATCCACCATCCAGGTTCCAGCTCGTGTAGAACCACCCTTGCTTTCTCGGTGTCGATAGCATCCACAGCAGCTCCGTCTGCAAAACCTCGACTGAAGCTGGCCATGCCCTGCGCAAGACCAATCTGCCGCAATCGTTCGTTGCGTTCGTCCTGGGATATTTCCTCGATGGGCATTCCACGTGTACGGCGGCGCTTCTGTGCATTCTGCGTGGTTACAGAGGCGTAGTAGACAATCTGGTCATCAACAGTCTCATCGGTATTGCCCAACGAGGGATTGAAGATGGCAAGGAAGCCAAGCCGGGCAGATACAACGGCGCCTGGCGCTGCAGCTGCAGTGCTCGACGCAGACCGCGACATGGTGAAGATGCAGTCTTAGGTCGTTCGATCGAGTAGCTTTACGTCTGATTTTTTGCAATTATCGCCTCAACAGGTTCTCGTCAACAGTGGAGTAGCATCAAATCGCAACGGTTTGATATCGGTCAAGGTGAATGCCCCGCGACAAGTTTGATCAGCAGTGGGGAGGAGGGGGTAATGAAGAATAGCTGAGAAAAAGTCAGGTCCGGTGGGAGAAACGAAACACGCTCAGCCAGAGCTGGCTGGTAGACGGGAGAAATCATTCAAAGGGAGAAGCAAGCGGCGAAACCGACATTGAAGGATGTCGCCCCAAGAGGAGAGACCTGGGGGAGCACAGATGTAAATGGCAGGTGTGGCATGCGCTTGCTGGTTTTCGCCTCCACGCTACTGTTGATGCGCCAGACAAGGTAGCGAAGGTGCAGCAGGTGCAGGTGAGCGGAGGAAGTGATCCAGGCCGGTCCAGAGCAGTCTCTTATGTGGACGAGCTTCTTGGATAAGTAAGTACTACTAGACAATCATCTGCTGCCTGAGTAGTAGTATCTAAGCAAAAGAAGAGATAAATAGGAGGTGGGTGAGCTCTCCTTGTTCCTAATGTACGGACAAGACGGAAACTCAATTCTGTAATTACTATGTAATGCTAGGTATGCCCTGCAACTTGCGCTGTGTGGGGTGGTTCACCAAATCTTGCGATCTTGATACCTGGAAGCACGGATGATAGATCGCAATTTGCACCGCATAATCGGGGCTGTTATTTGACAGAGCCGGCTACGTGTTTCCAGTAACGACTTCATCGGCAGCCCTGAACCATCGAGAAGAGCAACAGCGATAATCCTTCTTATTGCGCCCGTAAACAACGAAGATAGTCATGGCTAATTTTGACATCTATAAACTTGATTCATTCAACATGACCTCCATGCCAACTTTGATATCGAACACTCTTGTCAATACTTGTACATTGTCATATAAATGTATTTTTTGTCTTCATACCCACCACTTACATCATCCTTAAAGATAAAACGCCAAAGCCAAGGATTCTCTACGCCAGCAGTCATTAAATGCTCATCTCCACGTGTTCCCCTCATTATAGACCAAAATCATTCCCATTCATTATATAGGATCCAAAACCGTTTCCATGCACGCTAGCTAAATCAAATGTCTGTCATCACATCTCAAACCTGCCAAGTCTTGACGGTGCAGTATATAAAACTGCCCTTCACATCCTGCCAACGGCAGACTCAAAAGATTGTCCGTCGTCTGACATTCAATTTGTCGACCTCTCCCACAGAGTCAAATGTCGAATTCGATTTTGCTGATGCCGCACTCTCGTCATCGTCGCCGGACCCCTTCTGATTTCCTCTCTCACTCTCACTGCGTTGCTTGTTTCGTTGCCAGCCTGAGAACTGGAGCCAGGCAAAGTAGGAGATGAAAGTCAGCAGAGTAAGGGGAATGGTGATGACCCAGAACAGCTCGAACTGTGGGGTTGAAGGCACGCCCATTGAGTCCTCGCTGGCCGAGTCCCAATCAAAGCAGTCGGTTGAAAAGAGGGCCGCTACGAAACTACCAGGTAAGAAGAGCATCGTCACAAAGGCCAAAGTCTTCATCGATGATGCATCTCGATGACTCGACAGAGCAATATCCATATTATTAACACTGTCGGTCTGCGCGATGAGGTTGACAAGCTGGAACCAACGTGTTAGTACTGCAAACTCCAGGGATAGAGGACTGTGGGCGGTGCTTGACTTACAGCTTCGATCTGAATCTGCAAACGCTTCAAAAAGTATTCTCTATCGATCGTCTGCATCGCCAGTCGCTCCTGAATGACTGACGCGTGGTTCACCATGAGGGCGTTGGTGTCCAACGCCTGACCCGTAGTTGGCGCCTCAGCATGGGCATTGCTGATATTATCCCCAGTCGACATCTCTTTGATGAAGTCCGTGAGCCTTTGTATAGTTTGACTCTTCCTCTTCGCACTAGCCAATCTGGTTGCATAGCCACTCATCTCTGCAGATAGCTTCCCTAACTCCCCAGGCGCTACGACTGGCCGCTTGGTCTGGAATTTAGTGTAGCCTGTGCGTGCCTCAACTCCTTGGATGGGTTTTTTCATCTCGGATTGAGTCCCTTCGATCTCTTGGCTCAGCACGAGGCTAATAAGGACCGCGGGAAACATTGGGTGACTACCTATCTCAGGTGACCATTTGGGCTTGAGTATAGCTTGAAACATCCCGATCTGACTTTCTTTTGCCAATATGATACCGCGTGTCGCAGCGTGGCCAGCTGAACCCGGCTTAGGACGACTGTGTGACCATATAGCTGCAAGTTTAGGAGCAAAGGTAAACGCATATGCCTGTCTTTCCGTTCCCTCGGTGACGGTCCGGGAAAACGAGTTGATGCCAGCGACACGGGTTGAGCAGTAGTTGTAGGCCAGATCAAGTCCGAAGTTAGACACGATCTCCTTCCTCGCCGAGTCGTGAAGTTTGACCCTTCTCTGGGAAAAGTCCAAATGTACCCAAACGAGGCGTAGGACTAAGGACTCCGTTCCTGTATACTGCACATCTGGTGAACTGGAATTTCGAGGGCTAGCCTTCTTGGAAGGGGATGCGACTGATGGCCGTGTCTCCTTGGCCAACCATGTTTTGACATCGGTGATTGCTATGCTATCTGAAGAGGCTTTCACGGCCCCAGTCTCATCATGGCGCCAAAGCTCGGTCACATGGAAGTGGAGCGCATTGTTGTCGCCCGAGAAGAAGTATTCTTTGGGCTGAAGCTGTGCAATCTTCTGGTATAATTCATCCATGTCAAGATAGTGTGGTTATGTCTCTTGGGGCGGGTTAGGATTATGGGATAAGCGACGACCTGCCTCCCTGTCCTGGGCAGACTGAGGACTGATGGCTGAGGAACTAGAATGAGAAGTGGAACGCTTGGTGAGGGCTACTGTTGCTGCGGATGGGAGTGGAAAGCCTTGCGATATAAGAGAAAAAAAGCCAAGCTGAGTTGACGGAATATGGGTATGTATTGATGTGCCAGAAGGGGGGCTGAAAATGTAAGAAAATGCAGGTTGTAGCTTTGTAACCGTACCTGTCTGGGGTTGAAGATGGGGGGCATAGGAGCTGAGAACAGGGGCTGACTTCCTGACTGCCTATTTACATGCATCGTGTACAGGGATCTTTCCACCGACAGTCTCTCCTCCTTCTCTTCCTTCTACCGCCCGACGAGGGAGACATCCATTTCATGTTACAGTGTCAGCGCTTGTGATCGTCAGTATATACATCTCAGACACCAGGCATACAAATACACTCGGCACTGAGTTACGCACGGTCAATGGCTACATCTCTGGCAGTCGCTGGAAATTTCAGTGATGCAGATGAGATGAATCGACAAGGCGGAACTACCTAGTACTGTAGGTAGGGTCGACAGGGCCGGCCATACAGACAGGAAGCAATTGTCACTGAACACATTCACTTCCACCTTGACATCCGCCCAATTATTACGCATATTGTCTCAAAAATGAGGCGGAGTCGAACAATTTGAACGTTGAACCTGCAGACTCAAATCTTGACGCTTCCTTTAATTTTGTACCATTCTGCACTTTTCACTTTTCGTGCGGTCAATCACCCCAATGGCTGCCCTGTCTCGCCTTATCTTGGCCATTGCTTGTTTCAACAGAAAACGAAGGGGTCGACCCGTGCCGAAGGACGGACACTAACCATAACCGCAACAATAGGTCCATTCTGTCGTCCGGTCCAGTCCTCATAATGAGGCCGGACAGGAGGAGGCTTAGCAGCACTGCCATCCACCACCTAACCAGAACTTAACTAACAGGCTAGACAGTACATGGGCACTTTTGGTGACATGGATTTTTATTTCATTTTGCTTGACGAAGTGGACAAAAGGCTACAATGTCTCAACGCCCAGTTTAGTTGCCTTTTATCTTTTCTTTTTCTGCGGCAACCTTTTCCGACTGATGTTAGTAGTACCATGTTCAGCATAGCCTACTTTGAAATGCAGGTTCGATGCGACCTGGTTTTCATCTTGTGCACAGCAGATTGTATCAGACCTGTCGCCTCAATCACGGCGGCCAAGTATTGTCGCGCCTGAACACTGGTCGTCAGCGCTGCGACTCAGATGGAGACTGCTTCAGGGGCTGTGCAGGTGAGACACGAAGCTTCGACCATCGGATGAATGATAGGCGCTTGGCAGGGTTTCGGCTTTCCTTTAAACTGCTACTAACTAACATGACGCCTTGCTCGACTGAGCAACAACATGATATGATAAAGCGAAGTGAAGCATCCATCAGATAACGGCGCAATGGCCCCCAAGCGCGTACAGCCTCCTAGCTTAACTTTGCCGCCTAGTTGCCATCCATTGTCCTTGTATTAACGGTAGAACGGTTTAATTAGTTCTGTTTCTATTCTTGTATGTGGGGGAAACAAGGTGTCGGGTGTCTGAGGTTCCCAGGGGACTTGCAGCTACCTGCTAGCATTGGTACTGCACCAGATTTCGGCACAGCTCATTGATTGACTGGCACTTGGAGAAGCCAAGCTTCTGCTGCAGATAATCCTATAGATGATTTTCCTTCTTTCTTTTTGACCACTTCTAGCATGGCAAATAAACCTCCGAGTCCATGGAGTTGCAGCGGAGGGAATTTCTATTCTTGTTTAGAGCCAGTTCCATATAACGGAAGCTAATTCTGGGGGAAGGTCCCCTGTAAGTCGTTACTACGTACCTGTAACCTACACTTACGTCATGTCTTCCCATCACCGTGCCCCGACCTGGAAAGCTGACAGGCGCATAGCTGTATAGGTTGTATTGGTACCCTCTGAGCTTCCCCGCGGCTGACGAATATCTCACAACTCTGTATCTATTCTTCCTCCTTCATCATCTCATGATTCAATTTCTTCTCACTATCTTACGTATACGACCGTACCCTCACACATTGCAAGACTTGCCGTAGCTATATCACTCTCATTCACCAACTAACTCGGCCCTTTCGTTGGCCCCATCATCAACACTTCTAAGTCGCCCATCATGGAATCCTTCTCATCGCTCAAGCGTCGCACTACCGATATCCTTCACAATGTCCATCAGAACCTGCCCTCGATCCCTTCTGTCGCTCATGCTCGTAAGAGCGGCATAAAGGGAACTTGGGAGCGCATTGATGCCCCGGCTGTCCCCCGCTCATCCCATTCTCTCGACATTATCTCTGGAACCGCCTACGTCTTCGGCGGCGAGATTCAACCCCGTGAGCCCGTGGACAACCACATGCATGTCATCACACTCCCATGGAGCAGTGCCGGTGCCGACTACTACAAGATTGAGGCCGTTGCCGAGAAACAGAACGAGCAAGCACAACAGTCTTCGCAGCCGGAACCTGAGGCGGCAATTGAAGAAGAAGCGCTAGAACCCACGGACACCTCGGAATCGATCGAACAGATAAACGAAAAGAACCTCGACGAGGTCTCCCTCGCATCGCCTGGACCGTCCGAGGAATCCAAAGGAAAGGGAAAAGAGCTCGCTGGTCCAGATCCGTCGACACTGGGCAATGTCCCAGCACCACGCGTTGGTCACGCCACGGCCGTCATTGGGTCCCGTATCTTCCTCTTCGGTGGTCGCGGTGGTCCAGATATGAAGCCTCTGGAGGAAGCTGGTCGTGTCTGGGTTTTTGATACCCGCAGTCACGCTTGGTCGCATCTCGACCCAGCTCCTGCCATCAAGGGCGGCGCTATTATCCCCCATCCTGCTCCTCGCAGCTATCACTGCGCTGCTGCTACTGATCGCCCTAGAGAGTTTGCTTCTTCTCGACCTAAAAAGCCCGAGACATGGCAGCAGTGGGCAGTGGGTGACATCTCCAAGACAGGTATTCCCCAGGATCCAATCGTCGGCAACGTCGCAGAGGACGCCGTAGACGAAGAATCAGACGGCTACGGTACTTTCTTCGTTCACGGAGGATGCCTCTCTAACGGAGATCGTGCTAATGACCTCTGGGCTTTCAATGTTCGAGATTCTATGTGGTATGAGCTTCCCAGTGCCCCAGGTCCCCCCCGAGGTGGCACTGCTTTGGCCATCAGCAAGAGCCGTCTCTTCCGCTTTGGTGGCTTTGATGGCAAGGCAGAAATTGGCGGGCAGCTGGATTTCTTGCATCTCGAGATGGAGACGTTTGATGACCAGGGCACCAAAGGCGAGATTGCTCTTCGAGCCCGTGGGGGCTGGCAGTCGATCTTGGCTGACAACCCCGATGCATCTTCACATGAGATCCCCTCCGAGCCTGATCAAGAATGGCCTGTGCCCCGCAGTGTTGCCGCTTTCGAGGCCATTACTGTCGGTGGTGGTCGTGAGTATCTTGTCCTAGCCATGGGCGAACGGGATCCCAGCTCTGAAGGCCATGCCGGTGCTGGCAAGTTCCTGGATGATGTCTGGTTGTTCCAAGTGCCGCCACTGGGCATGTCTACTGCCAGTGTCACAGCTGCTGTCTTGCAGGCCGTCGGTCGCAAGACGGGAGAGGGCAAATGGACAAAGGTTGATCTCGCCCCGTATGATGACGATAACAGCGATGAGATGCCTGAGCCAAGAGGATGGCTGGCGAGCGCCGTCATGGGCGATCTTGAGGAGAGTGCGATCTTAATCTGGGGTGGTGTGGGCGAGGATAACCAGAGATTGGGAGATGGTTGGATTTTGCGCCTGGGCGAGTAAAGATGGCCGTGAAATGAATGACTACATTTTCTCCTCATCATGTCAACCTTACCTATTTACCATCCCTGCCAATTTCTGGAATTTGTTACGAATGTGGAAAGGGATTGAAACGAATAAAAAAACCCCGATGAAAAGAGCCTGTGTTTTTGAGATGTTTGACGAATCCACGTTTTCTTTACTATTCTTTGATAGCTAGTATTCAACGCGGTATTTTTGGTTATGTACAATTCTCGCCCTCCTCCTTGCACGAACGGGTCTTTTCCATCATGAAACCCAGAGAATACCTTCGCCTTTAAAACTCGAGGAAAACAACTAAAGAATCAACATTGGTTTACAGAGTGAAGCGCCCTACAGATCCGACCGCGTCTTCTCGGCGCCCCAGGGCTCGTCCAGCAGGTTCGTCTGGCCGGTGCTGTTCTCACATGTGTTTCGGCCGCTGAGAGGGCCGGGCTTGGGAACGCTGACGGTGGAGGGGTCGGTGGCAGTGGCGCTGGCCTTGAGGGCCTTGAGGAGGTCGACGACGGACTCGGGAGTGAGGTCCTCGTAGTAGTCGTCGTTGATCTGGACCATGGGGGCGTTGACGCAGGCGCCAAGGCACTCGACCTCGAGGATGGAGAAGAGACCGTCCTTGGTGGTCTCGCCCTGCTTGATGCCGAGGTGGTCGGTAATGGCCTTGACAATCTTGTCGGAGCCGCAGCCACCGAGTTGGCAAGGGGTCTATTAGAAGGAGTCAGTTGGAGTTGTAGCTAATGCAGTCTCGATGTATTTCATAATGCCAATGCGCGACTAGGCCTGAGTGGGTGTAGGTTGTATGATGCCACAGATCTCGCCACAGCTACACCGTATCGCCATCACCAACATCACAATTGCTCGATAGATTGGGCTGTTGGAAACATGATTAAACGTACCGTGGTGCAGATCTGAACAAAGAACTTGCCGACAGGAGTTCGGTTGTACATGGTGTAGAAGGAGGCGACCTCGTACACACGCATGGGGGGCATCTCGAGCAGACGGGCGACCTCGTTCATGACGCTGATGCTGGTGAAGCCGTGCTGTCGCTGACCGAGGTCGAGCAAAGGCATGACGGCGGCCTTCTTGTACTGGGGAGGGTATCGCTTAAGAATCTCGGCAATGACGGTCTTGTTCTTCTCGTTGAACTCGAAGGGGATGTCGGGGTTGTTATCCGGGGTGTTGCGGTGCTGTTCCACGCCATTTGTCAGATTTGTTACATCTAGGGTTGTTTCTTTTCGGCTTGTTGAAGGGAAAGCACCACCTCAATCCAACGGATAATTGACCTGGGTGAGCCAATTGAACGTGTGCGGAAAGATGTGGTTCTTCAAGGAGGGCTCGTCGGGGAGTAATCGCTTACCACCATGAGGGTATCGCTCGGTCGGGTGGCTGTGATGGAAAAGGCTCGGATCTGGGGACGGGCGACCCGGCAGGCTGGCCGGATGGCACAGCGGATGAGGGGAGTGATCTTGCTCGCCATTGTGGTTGGTGATTGATTGAGACGGAGGGAAGAGGAGGAGGAGGAGGGGGGTTGGCGTTGGGTGTGCGAGGACTGGAATTGAGGTGATTCGTGAGGTTCCGTCCTTTGTCAAAATGTCGTCGTTGTAGGGAATCTTGGGAGTTGGAGCTGCTTGCAAAATGGGCATTGATGATTGGTTGATTCGGCTGAATATCGGGTTCTCAGTGTGTGCTGCGATTCCAACCCACCTCAGCCCGCAGCTACCTCATCCAGGAAGGCATGGGTACGTACCGGCGACTTATTTGGTTGTCTCGTTCCGTTCAGTCAACGAATTCACCACCTGCTTGGGAACCATGATTGAGGATCATATGTTGTCATTTGATCCACCGCCGCCAGTTCAGTCTCGTCCATCAGTCCAAATATTCGCCTTTATTCTTAATCAAGAAATGCTCGGCCTGCTTGTTTGACAGATATTGGCTTGTCAAAGCTCTCGCTCGCTACAGTCACCTATCAGGAACCGGTTGACCTCAAAATACCGTCATTGTCGCTTTTTCATCGCTTCATGAATCAAAGAGAACTGACTCCGTTCAATGGAGTATTGAAACGAACGTCTGGCCCATGGTTCTACTCAGTAGCCGAAATACAATTTCCTTACTGCGCGCCTGCGTTGACGCTATCAATGCATCTCCAGGATCGGTCAACGGAAACATACATCACTTGCACCTGGCCCGGTGAGTATGATGGGCATGTCAGAGAGACGCCCAAGTGGCGCATTGCGTATAGTTCGAAACATGACCTGCTTTCCGATACTTTTTGGTTCGGAGGCGAGATGAGGCCAGCGTACAGCAACCGGTTGTATGGCTTGACGTTTGAACGGTGGTTCTCATTCTACCGGTTTCTCGTCCTCAAGTAAATAAGCGTGATGGCTTATCATATAACGCCAGATATCTGATGCCAGTGAGCAATTAGAGGCATCCCTAGGTTTGGCCTCTTGCCTGTGTAAAGTATCTGGGTACCAAGAACAGCCTTGTTGCTATGCGGGAGGTTTATGGCCCATGCCAACATATACCTGGTCGATTTGATGGTTTGTCTTTCACCGTGGAAACATCCAACTATATGCGGCAGTTGGCATAGATCTAAAGCACATATTGAGTGTTTCCTTCGTCTAAGCGCGTTACAAGACATTGAGTCCTGAGCTATGATCGGGTTGAGACACCAACAATTGGTCTATGTGTAGTGGCTACACAGATTTTCGGCTACGAAAGTTGACCCTGTGTCATTACATGGAAGTAAAAGCATTCACTGACTGGGTTGGAAGAGAGAGGGAAAAAAGCCTTGAACACGTCTTACAGCGAGCTTGCGTCCTGTCACACCTCAAAATTTAATATGCGGAAGCGCCGTGATGCCAATGGGTAACGTGGAGAGCAACAACTGACTGGCTGCTATCTGAACAGAACTCTGGTTTGATTTACTGCTAACCCAGCTCACCGGGAGGGCGTTAATGTCATGGAGATTAAGGTCTGGTCTTTATCTAAGCTATTGCTTCATAGGAGGGACAGCATGACTTGTTGGCGTTGAGCGGCTGAAGACCTAATTTTAGTGCTGAACGCTTGGGCATCCGACCAAGACAATTTAATTGACTACAGCTACAGTCCATGGCTTGACTCTGCGCACATATATATCGCACATGTCTCTTTTCCATCGACTTGTGGTCATTCAATCGAGGGCTTATTGGAGTGCATGAGTATCTATCAACATATATTGATAGGCATCTATCTCCGATATCGTGCTGTTCTGTCGAATGCCTGTCACTCATACCCGCCTGGCAGCCAAAAACGAGCAACTAAGATATCTCACAAGTCATCAAGGGAGGCGCCATTCAGACTAAAAGCTAACCATACAGTCCTCTGACTGAGATATCAACTTGTTACTTACCGGCTCTGGTCAGCTGCTTCACCCCTAGCCTCTATACAACCGTTCGCATAGATAAAACCACGCCGTTTGCTCTAGAATGGTTGTTTCACCTTTCTTCCCTCAACACTCCAAATAATATCGAGTGAGCTCTGGCATACCTAATCAGCAACTACTTCGCCTCCTTATCAGATTTTTCATCTAACTCTTTACGCTCAACTGCTGCTTCTGGTTGTCTCAGATATCAACTTCGGGTGATCGACAACATCTCTCCTCTCACCATCACAACAATGCCCATTTCCTCACGTTTCTCGGTTCCAGTGCCGAACTGCTCCATACAACAATGGGTTTTTGGCTCTCCTACAGGGCCTCTTCCAGATAAGAAGGCTTGGATTGACGCAGATCGTCCCGATACCCATTTTCTCACATATTCAGAAGCTCGACTGCTCGCCAAGAGAATCGCCGCTGGTCTTATCGAGAACGGACTCGAGCCAGGCGATAGGGTCTTGCTCTTTTCAGGGAACAGCATATTCTTTCCGACGATTTTGATGGGTATTTGGATGGCTGGTGGTGTTTACACTGGAGCAAACCCCGGCTACACCCCTCGAGAGCTCGCTATTCAGCTCAGGGATAGTGAAGCATCCATCGTAATTGCTGCCGAGGAGGTCTTTGGTGTTGCACTGGAGGCAGCGGCTGCAGCTGGCGTGGTAGCCGAAAACGTGTTCATGCTCGACCTATCATGGCCAGATTCACCGGCTGTCGACAAACTGCCTCAAGAAGGCAGTAGGCATTGGTCAGAATTGGTAGCTCCCAGAGAAACGGGGGAGAAATTCGTTTGGACTGAACCCAAAGATTCCAAGAATGCGGTTTGCACACTCAATTATAGTTCTGGAACGGTATGTTGAAGCTATCCACACTCACAGTCCTACTCGCTAACACATATCAGACAGGCACACCGAAAGGAGTCGAGATCACTCACTATAACCACGTGGCCAATGGGCTCGGTGTCGTATCCTTCCACAAGCTTCATCCAGATTACGAGGCCCGCACACAAAGGGCCGCCGCTATATGCTTCTTACCCATGTATCATGCTTTCAGCCAGGGGTACTTCATCAGCTGTCTGCCGTATGAACGCATCCCCGTCTACGTGATGCCCAAATTCGACTTTCCCAAGATGCTCATGCACATCCAAACATTTCGCATCACTAAGCTCCTCGCCGTTCCACCCATTCTGGTCCTCATGTCAAAATATCCACTCTCTCGACGATTCGATCTCAGCAGTCTGGACATGATTGCGTCTGGTGCAGCCCCGTTGGCAAGAGACACTCAGCGGGAAGTGGACGCCATGATGCCTCAAGGCGACTCGCTGGTTCGGCAAGGCTGGGGTATGACGGAAGTGACTTGCACCGCCATATCGTGGGACCCCAATAAACCATCCACTTCCGCTGTAGGCGAGCTGATGCCAGACTGTCGGGCCAGGCTGGTCGACGTCGAGACGGGATCGGAAATCACAGAGGACAACACCCCTGGTGAGCTCTGGATCACTGGTCCGACCGTCATGCGCGGGTACTGGCGTAACCGTGCCGCAACCGAAGAGACACTTGTTACGGATCTGGATGGGACTCGATGGCTTCGTACGGGAGACGTGGCCTATGTGGAAGAGTACGCAGCGGGGACTCTCTTTCATATTGTAGACCGGGTCAAGGAACTCATCAAGGTCAAGGGTTATCAAGTTGCCCCAGCCGAGCTCGAGTCACTGCTTCTCGAGCGCGATGACGTTGCCGATGCTGCTGTCGTGAGGGTCGTCCTCAACGGTGAAGAACTTCCACGCGCCTACATTGTGAAAACACCAGCCGGGAAAACCACGACACCGGATGAGGTATCGAACTGGCTTTCCGACCGCGTGGTCAGACACAAACGACTCAAAGGTGGTGTGGTCTTTGTCGATAGTATACCCAGGTTTCCGGTAAATCCGTCCTCTCCTCTTCCCCCCTCCTCATTACAATGTACTGGCGGCTAATGATGTTCTCATCCCAGTCAGGCAAGATTCTACGCAAGGCACTGCGTGAAAGAGCGCAGCAAGAGATGGACCATGTGAGACAGGTGCGCGCTAAACTTTGAGTCGGCAGCGGATTTGTGCAAGCGTACTAATCCGTTGTGTTTACAGAGCACAAATGTCGGCATGTCTACGGGTTCCGAGTGACGCATGACAACAGATGCGAGTGAGCTGCTGGTCGAGGTTGGTCTACTCAGGCACATGTAAGCCAGCATTATACGGACAAAGGTCACTCAAAAAGTTACGGATCACCTCAAAATATGTACAAAAGCTCGGTCTACCTACGTAATATACCACTTGTTGGTCATATGTTGAACATCAGCGTCGATGCTGCATCATGGCACAATCTTCTTGTACCGGACTGTCTACCGCGATGGATTACCCCAGAATGGCTCTGAGCTCATCCTGCAACGTCAACGGCAGTACAGTATTCCTGGCTCTCTCTGCTCTTCCCCCATAGATCCGGTATTCACTCGGTAGCTCTATGCCTCCCTCCTTCCCAATGATTTCCCGTGAAGCTGCAATACCGGCCCTCGCTGCAACAGGCATGCCATGCCCTGTATATCCAACACTGACCCATAGCCCACCATCTTCACCACCCAGATCAGCAGGGACTTTACCGACCCACGGGTGCCCGTCTCGCGAGTAACACATGATGCCCGTCCACTCATACGCGGCTGAGAGTTTTGCTTCCTCGTCCTCCTTTGGCGCCTTGAGCTTTACTGCGTCGTGAAGGGCGGTGCGTAGGCGCCGTCCGACGGTTGGATTAACAACGTCGTCACGAGAAATGCCGACCTGATTATCCGAGGCGCTCAAACGCTCCCCTCCGAGTATGAGCTCTCCTTCAGGCCTCTGTACGAGATAGTCATCACCACCATCGGGAGTCACCCAAACGTGGCTGTGCTCCAACAGCTTGCTATCACCTGGAGGCTTGAGGGCGCAGACCTGTCCGCGAACAGGAACCAGGAGGCCAGACAGTTTGGGGAGCAGATGGGACGTGTGGGCATTGGTAGCAAGCAGCACATTTGGAGCTGCTATCTGACCACGCGGCGTGTGAAGAACCCATGTCTTGTTCACTCGCTGTAGGTGCTCGACAGGTGTGTTCGTCTGAAGGTTGAATACATCAGCAGAATGCCTCTCGAGGAGATGCTCTAAAACCCAGGCAACAAGCTTATACGGCCACAGCTTTGCAGCGTTTGGCTGGTACACGGCTGCCAGGGCTTCAGGAACTCGCAATTTTGCGAGCTCTTCCTTGTCTGTCACAAGGGAAACTTGTTCGGCCAGGTCGGGGTAGTCTCTCCTCAGTCGCTCCAGCTGTTTGTCCACCAGATGGATGATTTCTTCAGTCAGGATAGCGTGCACGCCGCCAACGGTTTCCCAGTCGCAGGGGATTTCATGCTCTGTGACGAGATCCTTTAGATAGGTGTATGTGTCGAGCTCGAAACGTGCTATCTGTGGTAACGAGGCATAGAGCAAGGGCTGGCAATGACCTCCATTCTGTTTCAGTGTAATCAGCATAAGTTACTCCTTCACATACCGTTTCATCCCATAAATGTCCATATAACTCTTCCCTCAACTAGAAAAATCCAAAGACGTTTATCTAGTTTCAAACTTACCCGTCCAGTAGCTCCCCAGCACGCCTCTCTCGCCTCGAGCAGCACCACCCGTCGTCCACTGCCAACAAGCTCCTTCGCCGCAAACGCCCCCGTGACACCGCTACCCACTACAATCACATCCGCCGTGGCCGGCAGTTCAAATGTGGTGCGATGCCCAAGGAGTTTCTCCGATGGCTGACGGTGCCAGTATGACTTTGTACTCTTCAAGCTCGGGAGTTCGGCTTGTTGGTATTGGAGCGTGGGGATAGTCATTATATCGTATAGGTATGATATCTATGGAGACGAACCTATTTAAAGGATAATTTCTCTTGAGATATGATGGAGATCTTGAATTAATTGTTGAGATGTTGTTGAATGACTGTGAGATGATGAAAGTTGAGAGTTTTGTCTTATCATTCGTAGTTGGGACTTGTAGATAGACATCGATTTACTACCTGGTGCCTACCTACTAGACTACCTACCCACCCTGCTATACGCCAACTCACACCCCGCATCTGCGCAATAGGAACAAACGCGCAAGCAATGGTGGGCCGATGATAACTACCAACTTCATCATCCAACCGGCTTGCTTAGGAGTATTCTTCATGGGTAGGTAAATACGCATGCTGGTTCAAAATGAGACCTTATTGACCGTAATGGTTGGTTGGTGATTGGTTCTACACATCACGTCACATCACATCAACTTCACTTACTTCACCAACGAAGCACCCATCACAGCCAAAAATGGGACATAGCATAGTAATCAATCATTACTGAGAAGTGGTCATCATATTCATGCCATTTCGTCATCACAATCATCAACAGCTACCAGATCCACCTCATCTTCTTTCCTTTCCTCCTATTCCATTCGGATACCTTCAAGTATCCCTCCTCACAAGCTTAGCTTTAAAGACTTGTGCCAGAATATTCTTCCTCCAAATCAACAAGGCAACCTGTTCTAGGTGCTTCCCATATGCTTCCTTCTCCACGCCGTCGACTCTGGCGCTTCCTATAAACTGATACAGGTGTAATAATGAACCTCTTCTTGCTTGAAATCTTCACTTTTGCCTCGCCCTTTACTCTCTGCGCATTCCCTTGCAGAAAGTCCCTAAACTCCGCCCCGGTATCCATTATTATTCCCAATAACCATATAATTCGAAACATGCAATTCCCGCTAAAAAAAAAATTAAAAAAAATCTGTACACGCAATCCCATCATTGGGATGCAAATATTGCGAGTGTCATCATCGGACCGAGTTCCGTCATGTGGTTCACGTATCCTCAGACCACACGCAAAAAAGTCAGGGCCGTCTGTTCGAGGACAACCCGAGTAGGTTCCAGCTTTGCAGCGATAGTCGGAAGCAAAGAGGACCATGAACCGAGTGTTAAAAACCGATTTAATATAACGCCTGGTAAGCAACTGTCTCCCGTTGTTGCTTCCATATGTCGTAGCACTATTGTGCATTGTGGTGGTAAGAAAAAGTAGAAGCGATGCTGCGGCGTGCAAGCGATCACAAAATTCTTCCCGTGGATAAGCTTCTTGACCCCTTCGGAACGCTCAATCCTTATATACCCGCCTGCTCTCAAGGTTGATGCATGTCGTCGATGTGCTACTTCGTATACGGCAGCCCTTCAACAGGGATTCCAAATACCAAGGTCTGCTCAGTTGCCGAATCCTGTCATCTCGTCTAGACATCTGTCATCTCCGTATCGCTATCATTGGCAATGGAAACCGGGAACAGCTCGGCGGGGCCCCAATTGCCCTCGTAGACTGTTGCCGGAGCTGCACGGTGGTTTCCGACCCACTGCAGGCCCTCGAGCTCAAGGACCTGCTGTACCAGCGGGCGACCACCAGGTTCCTGTGCCGTCATCCATCGGACGATTGAGTCCAATGAGCTGGAGTGCATGGCATTCACCATAAATTCGGGAGGCTGCTGCAATTCTGATCGCTTAAACGAGCCGAACAGGTTGCTAGGGTCGTGCGTCTTCTCCGACATGAAATCATCGCTGTGCGCAGATTCGGTAGGGTTTCCGGTCGAGTCGCGCTGCACCTCAATGGATGGCGTCCAGGTCAAGCTGGGGACTTCCGAGAGGTCTCCAGATCTCAAAGCGATCCACGTAGGGCCGTTGTCCGGTAATACGACGTTGGCGGCCGTCTCCAGAATGATAAGGCCAAGCGAGAAGACATCGGCAGATTGGCCAACCTTGCCCTTGAGCATTTCAGGGGCCATGTATTCACGGTCGCCCTCAACATCAGCTCCCTGTGCGTTCAAACATGGCTGGGCGAGGCCAAAGTCGCCAATCTTGAGCACGCCTTCAAAGGTGATGAGAATGTTTGCCGGCTTCAGGTCAAGATGCATGAAACCAGCATCGTGGATTTCCTTCAACCCCTGGATAAGATGTTAGTCTTCTATACGTATCATGTAGACAATAATAACATACCAAGCAGAGATCTTGCAGCAGCTTGTAGATGCGGAAATCATCTAATCTGCCACCACGGCCAACATTACCCAGGAACTTGTCCAATGTGCCCTCCTCGCAAAACTCTGTTTGAATAAACAAATGACAGTTGCTTTCCCAGTCATCGTAGTACTTGACAACATGCTCAGCGTGAGAGAGAGACTGCAAGATCCGGGCTTCGCGCAGTTTGGTTTCTCGGTCCCGAGGGCCTTGGTACGGATGCTTGCTCTTCTTTACGGCAAATACCTGTCCCTTCACAGGGCTCCGCGTTCGTGAGCTAGGTGTCGAGACCAAGGCGTCATAAGCGCTAAGGCGGTGATCTAGTTTCGTAACTCGATAGACAGTTGAGAATTCGCCTTTGCCGATCTGCTCAATTTTGTCGAACCTCGATGTCAAACTCGAATCAACATCAACTTTGCTGGTGCGAGCATTCACGGGAGTGACGAGAAGGCTGGTAGAAGAGCGGAAGTCCCTTCCAGCTGTAGGCGTAACAGGTGGGGGCATGGAGTCTGGAAGGGTGTCGCCTGCTTGAGAAATAGATAGGCGGCTTGTGTCCAGAGGTAGAAGGCTCTCTTGTGGTGTCTGAGGTGTTCTTCTGCCGTCCAGGGGGCTCGCTGAATTAACGATTAGTACGAACAATCCAGATTTAACGGGTTAGAAGAAAGAGGGGGAACCACTTACAAGTTGCTTCACGAGGAATTGCTGGGGCAAAGATCGGAGTTGGTGCAGGTAGAGTGCGGTTGGCACTCGGGCTCTGGTTGGCACTTGGGCACTCAAATGATCGCTCACTCAAGTTGCTCAGACTGGGTGTCAAGGTGTTCTTAGTAGGAGTCGGGGGAGCGTCACCTTCCAGAGTGCTGGAAAAATCAGCCGTCTCCCCGAAGAGCTTCTCTTCGCCGTCCAAGCTCAGGACGCTGCCCCGGCGAGAACTTCTCGAAGTGTTTCCACGTTGAAAGATAGATAACCCCTTCCCAGCATTGCCAAAACTGTTGGGTACCTGACCACTGAGAGGGTTAAAGGGCGTCGAGGGCAGGCCGCCGAAGGAGTTTCGGTTGTTACCCCTCTTCTTCATGGCGCTGCCGGCTGGGGGAGGAAATGTGGCAAAGGGATTTGAATGCTTCTTGCATGGGGTATCAGGGGGGGCCATCTTCTTGTCCGCATCATCTTCAGGATTTCGGTTGACTTTGGAGATGAGACCTGTGGAGCTGAAGGCACCGACCCAGAGTTGTGATTTATTCGGTGTTGCCATGCCCCCAGAAAGATCTTTCCGAGTCGGTCTTGTCGCATTGAGAGGCAGAGATCGGGAAAACAGGTGCGGCTTTGGTCGGTCTGGAACTCGAGCGACCGGTGCATAGATCGGAGAGTCCTCCGTCAAGCTGTTTCCCGAGGACGACGTCGACAGGGTCTTAGATAGGGGGTGCGGTTGGTGGCTCTTGTTATCTAGTAGTAGGCTTGATGGTGGCTTGGAGAGAGGGGTCGTAGAACCAAAGGGGCTGTCCTGAGGTACTGGTGGAGGAACGAACTGGTCCAACGATAGCCGTGGTCTATTACGGACAGGTGAGAAGTCCGCACTGAGCTGTGCCAGCTGTCTCTCACCTGTCCGTCTCCCCAAAGATCCCCGCTCGCCGTATCTTTGTTGTAATGTCGACTTTCGCAGGGACGATGATCTCTTCGGTACGCTAGCAGTGGGTGTTGGAGAGGCCAGCGGCTCGCGGACGGGTGTACCACTAAGTCCAGAGAGTTCGTACTCGGGTCCGGCATCTTCATGAATATTGAAGCTTTGCGAAGAGGTGGTGTTGGTACCAAATATGTTCTGGTCATCGTTCTGTCCCAAACCCGAGATGCCATGCAAGCTCCGTCGCTTAGCCACCGGACTTCCTTGGCTCGGTTGATCCAGATTCATAGTCGCATCGCTGCGTTTCAATGATCCCGCATTTGGGATCATATTTCCGTCGTTATTCGCATCTAGAGACTTGAATAACCCAGATTGCGAGGAGCCCGAGACGTCAAGGTGCAAACTATGACGCTTATCAGCGCTCTTGCTGGTTGCAGGGCTACTGCCCCCACGGGCGTTGTTTTCCTGTCCCAGAGAGTTTGACATGGGACTTGTTACAGATGGCAATGCGTTGCCGCTATCTGGGGCTGTGTTCAACGCCCTTTTCAGAGGGCTTTTTGGTGAGGCACGGGATCGTGTTAGAGGCCTTGAGGGTGAGGTCTTCCCAGCCTTGGCGGAACGCAAGGAGAGTCTGACGCTGGGGCGGAAAGGAGTAAAAATGGACGGATGATGGGCGGATGTCAAGGGAGGTGCGGAGCGGATATTTGTTGAAATTGGCTGCTGATGCTGGGGTGTTGAGCCAAATCGTCGGCAAGGAGATTGCGGTGATGGTGGGTGGGTGCGTTCAGAAGTTTGCGAGGTCTGTGAGTTGGATCGCGTTAAGAACTTAGATGGTGATCTTGAGATAGAGCGCCGCAATGTACGCACAGCCGATGTCACATCAATTTGATGGGCATGGGTTGGTGATGGGAGGGCGAGTGTGCCACCACTGCTATCGGAGAAGGACATTGTATGGATAAGGTCGAGATTCTGGTTTGCTGTTCGGATGTAAACAAAAAGGTAGGCTGCCTACGCAAGGCGTGTTGCGTATTTCTTCGAATAATTGCAGAAGTTTGCGAGGCGGAGCGTAAAAGAATTCCCACAAGAGCGACAGGAGAGGATGAGGTGAGCGGCTCGAGGCGATGCCCTACAAAATCGCAAAAGCTAGCCAGTCTCACTGTATGGTCAAGGTCATATCATGACTCAACAGCTGTGAAGTGGTGAGGCTCGGAGTAAATGTAGGAAGCTAGTTGAGGTGCTCAGAGTCTGCTGTCAGACAACAGGCAGACGTCAAAACGAATAGGCAGACGGGAAACCCCAAGCTCGATAGGCACTCAGAATGGGAAGTGCCGGGCCAGAGATGGATGTGTGCGAGATTAAAGCCGTCCGGGTTTGGAACTAAACAGTCGAGCACAAAATGTACGAAGGCGCGAGTCGAAGATAATAATCGTAGAAATCGTCTTGTGTTGTCTGGGAATGGATGGATTGAAAAAGATGCGAGAAACAGTGTGGCAGTTACAACATTGCGTTCCTTGGGTGCCGAATTTTCTTGACACAAGCCGACCTGTTCAAAAGGGCGAATATTCCGGTCGGTAAGTCTGTACCGTCTCTTGTCTCCCGGTAACTTCAAGCCGTCTGGAAAAGCCAAGGGGAAAGCAAGTCGCAAGAGTTGAACCCCTCGTGTGGCTGCGTAGATACCAAACCCCCTTCTCAGATCATAACGTGGATCCACGACGGGTCCGGTGACTCAGGACGTGAAGTCAAAGGGAAAACGAGTGGTAGTGGCGAATCAGTGCTGGTATGCGTTGGTATGCAGGACGCTTGGTTTTGTCTTGAAAAGTTGGCCAGAGAAGATACGGCCAACGAAGCGCGGAGGGAGTTGGACTTGGTTGGGTATGGATTGTGCAATAATTGGGGCGTGCGGGAGCGATAAGTTGTGGATGGAAGGGCGAGAAAAGAGGTGGTAGGAAGGGAAATAGTCAGGGATGGCGCTGTCTGGGAGTTGGCGGTTGGTAGTTGGCTTTCTTTGGGGGGGCAGGCGAGTGATAGAAAGAACAGAAAAAGCAGTTGCGAGTGGGTGCTGGGTGGGTCGACAACCTACGAGGGCATGGTCAAGCAGGAGAGAAAGATGGGGAAGGCGCGGTGGACAGACGCCAGGCGAGACGGGACACGGACATGGGACACGGGAAGGTAAGCGCACCTCAGCAAGAAGGAAGCTAGGAGGTTAGGTTAGTTGGGTAGGCCTGAAGACTCAAGAGGGGGCGTGACGCACAAGAAAGTGGGAAACAGTTGAAGAGCGCGACCTCATTGTGTGACGCCTTTGTTGACATGTGACCCAAAATGGACTAGCTAAACACGACCAGACGCGTCTTTTGTGTATTCACAGGGGGTGCTGGAGGGGAAGGAGAAGGGGCAGAACAACATGGATCCTACCTTACCCTTCCTCTCCTGGACTGCCCCTGTCATGCCATGGCGTCGGAGCTGGCCCCCCACCTTTTGTTGACGGTTTGAGCCTGTTTGTAGGAATCGATGTTCAATTTCTGCGCTGCGCGCTTTACCCTTGTTGTTTCGCGCTTCTTGTGCCTGATCCATCCTCTCAATCGATGATGACGCTCCATCAAAGACATCGCATTCCGTCATGGCTTCTCATATGGATGATGTTTTATATGAAGTAGATGAAGACGATGACATTGTCTCACAGCGGCCGCCAGCGTCATCTGTCTACGCATGATACCGGATACAAGCCAAGGATGATAATAAACTGACTAATAAAGGTTGATTACCGATCTTCACGGAGCGAAGAGGCACTGTACGTTCAGCCAAGGGGAGATATTACGGCCGCCATTTGCACCGCCTGTGGAGGCATCGTACAACTAGCCCATAACAAAAAGGACTGTGTTTCGTGTTGACAGAGGCCGAGGTGAGGGTAAGTATCCTGAACGAACCTGGTTGTCAAGGATTTGTAACAAAGTGGGCGAAAACTCATGAAAGACAAGGTCACCCTTTGTCTTTTTTTCTCCTACCTGGCCACTATTGAAGAGAGATATTGCCCTTTTTTTTTAGCTGGCCCTTTTTCAGGGGATTTGAACCCGGATGTATTGAACCCTTCGTACGGGGGGCCTCGAAGTTACATGGAAGCTCCGACTAATACGGGTTGATACAGATGAAAGCCAGATGGTCGAGTTTGAAATTCTGGCTTATCCCAGCCTCCACGCCCTAGCATCCTGAGACGCCTCATTTCTCTCAAGTTCAAGTCCCCAATTGTCGGTTCTCCACCAGGCTCATCTCAACGCCAGTGGACAGGGGTCCCTCCCGTCGTCAAGCCTTGCTGCTGTGTTGTTGTTGCAAAGCTGCAGTACACTGCAAATCAAATTAAGTCAAGAGTCGGTCAGACAGGTCAAATGTCTAAAATTATTCATCGTCTTCAACAGTCTTGGTTGCAATTTCAGAAGCTCTAGCTGTGCACACAAGTACTAAAAGGTTTATGATGGTGATGAGTGCTTAAATCTCCAAGGGTTGGTTGACATGGGATATGAGAAATCTCGGCACAGGCGTTGCGCGCCTCTGCCGGTCTATCATGTTGGTCGCAGGATTCTAAACGCCGGGGTCACCAAACTGTTCCGACTTAACACAAGCGACGAGTCGGCCATAGGAAAAGGCCGCAGCGAGACGGAATGGAGGCCAGCAGTCTTGATGCCCACCCGTTTGTTGGCCTCCTTCGTTTAGGCTGCGAGGCGCCATGATCGCCGCTGTCAATCTTTGGATGAACATGCACTATCCTTGAAGGGTTTCTGCGGCCTGGCTTGTGGTTTGGATCAAGGCAATGTATCTGTACCGCTTGGTGTATGGATAGGTGGGCTATATGATCTTCCATTCAAGAACTGTATACATCTCTTCAATCTCGGCGAGATCAGCAATAGAAGAAGCTTGGGCTACCATGTCACGATCTTCCTTGTGCCGGCTGGTCTTTGCCAGCAGGGTATCCTCGTGAGAACCGCCCTGTGGCCCTCGGGTTTCGGCCCCGAGGACGAAAAACTTCAGGGCCTCTTTGTGTCCAACGCCCACTGGACAGCTCGTGTGGCTGGCGTGTTGGCGTGTTGGCGTTGGGCTCGTTTGTCCATCCCGAGTTCTACCCCAGCCCATGGAGTGTCGTCGCAACGCACAGCACATTTGTTTTGTTCCCTCAATGGGGGAAAAAAACAAACACAACTTTGTACCATGTTGATTACGAGTCTGTCTACTCTGTACGGTTCATTAACTTCATCTCCTTTTCACTGCATCCCCCACTATGCTCCAGAGCTAGTCAGCTGTGGTAATCTTAGCATCTAATTATACCTCTATGCTTCTTTTATGCTAATTTCGCTTGTTGCAGTAATGCTGATTCCTGAAGAATTCAGGGGTGGTTCCGCAAGCTGTGAACCGTGTTAACGCTCCTTGTATGGGTTTCTTTCTTCATCGCGCCACGAGGACCATCGGTGTTTGTCCCTTGTTTACAAGTCTCCCAGACTTCCCCCTGACCTAGGTGTTACGAATGGCCTGTCCCTGTCAACATCATTACTATCGTGAGATGAGGAGATCCTGAAGTCCCTTCGATAACCATGCGACCAATGGCCGACGTCTCCCAGCATCTAAGAGCTACCACCTTCTCGGGATGCCCCATGCATGGAGCTCAAGCAAGATCTCGATGACGACTTGCTACATGTACATGTACACGGACCAGACGCAAGACATCAACTTAACTTGAACAGGCCTCGACTGGTTCTCGTCTCGGCCGTGACCTGTCTATTGCACAGAAGAATATGGCAGTCTGGATAATTACAACCAGCCAGAACCAACTCCCTGGCGAAACTGAATTACTAGTGTGTTCGTACGACATTGACCTGGCTGCATAAGTTGCACTAATGTATGATTGAACAAGGGATAATCGACCGGGCCGTTCGCCTGGCCAGGTGTTATGAATAGAAAACCAGACTGATAAAAGACGCCAACCTGTTGACCGCCTGACTGCTTGCATATTTTATGGGACAGCCGCTGCAGCTAAACTACACCGCACACAAGTCAAAGGCTCGATTTAATGAACCCCTCGATGCTGCATTATAGCCGATAGTAGGGGGCTTATGAACGGAGTCAGTAGATAGGAGCGGTCTGCGCCTCTGAGGCCAGATTGTGCGCTCCTTGGATTCGTTCTCCCGTGGAGAGTTTCAAGTCTTGGGCGGTCTGTATGCTTGAGCTGGGAACTAATGTTACAGGTTGGTGTCGCCAGATTCCTTGCTCGGATCTATCCATGGCTCACACGATTTGGACATGGTCCAGGAGGCCATGGCGAAGAGCTATTATGCTTGTTTCCCATGCTAGCCTGGCGTATACTATGTATAATCGCCCACACCTCCACAATTTCATAACATCGAGGCAGCTGGTGTCTTTTGCACATGCCAAATTTGACTACTGATCTTACATATGTAAGCCTGGTTGAACTGGGTCGGCAAGTGATAGCAGAGATGGAGGCACGATGAAGGATTAGCTCCATCTCACGACTTGTGGCGAAATTTATCACAACTAGAGCACTACTGCAAGAGGGGCAAGCATCAAGCTGGATCTATCTTACAATACGAAGGTGAGTTACAGCTGAGATTCTTTAGCGCTGTTAACAAACTTAGTCAGATGTCAAGTGTCAAGTGTCAAATGTCAAATGGCACATGGGAACGAATAGACCGTCAAGGACACGGAGCTAACAACGACAATATTGATTGTAAATCGTCAATTTAATCCAGGAATTTGCCACGCGAAGCTACTGTTGACGGACTGTTTGGTTCCTAACACCTCCTCCCGGTTGGAGGTGGAATAGAATTGCACTGCCTGGTAAGCAGACTCACCCTGGGTGAGACATATAATGGAGAAGGGGGAGGGAAAGGGAAGGGAAAGGGCTGAGCAGAGATGCCGAGACTTAGTAAAGCTCCATCTTCTCGAGATGGATCAGGCCATTCGGCGGCTAGATCTAGATCAGCATCACAGCTTAGGGGGGTGGGGAGTTAACCCAGATCGGATCTCCAAGGGCGACTACTCACTGGTATGAATTGTCTCAGAGTAACACCAGCCTCCCTGAAGACACGGGCCGTCTCATTGTCCATACTATACCCATGAGCGTATACAACCTCACTGATGCCGACCTGGCAGATCTTGATGCTGCAGGTGAGGCAGGGACAAGTATCGCAGTAGAGGATAGAGCCCTCCCGAATCCTCTCCCGTCCCGCTTCAAGCAGGGCGTTTTCTTCAGCGTGGATGCATAGGCAGGTTGACAAAGCCACTCCCGAGCCATTGGCCTCGTTGCATCGAGGGCAACCTCCCTCTGCACAGTTGAGCAAGCCCCTGGGGGTGCCATTGTAACCCGTGCTGATGACCCTGCGTTCCCTTCCGACAAGAACACAGCCAACCCTGCGCTTCATGCAGTTGGAGCGCTGGGCGGCCAGGGCCGCCAGCTCCATGAAGTAGGTATCCCAGCCAGGTCGTAGTCGATCCTGATTGGGGATGTCCAACTTGCCTAGCTTAGCATAGAGATGAGCGAGGGATGACGACGTATTGAGCAGTCTGACCGTAGCACGCGAGATGAGGGGTGATAGTCCAAGCTGCGGATCGTATAGGTGAGTGTCACTCTCAGTAACAAAGTCTTCAAGCGTAGTCTCTGGCCGACCCGCGTGCTTGGCACGCTGCTGAAATCGGCGCCATCGCACTGTGAGGGGAGCATCTACTGAGATGAGAAGGAAGAATGGGCGGCGTATGAGGACATCGAGAACAGTCTCGGAGTGAACGTCTGTGGTGACGAAGCGGCTCCTCCATCGCCTAGTAACGTAGTCGAGAAGCTCTTCAGGCGTGGAGAAAACGTGCGACCCAGAGCCGGGGGTCAACGTCGTCTCAGCCGGTGACTTAGTACCGTTCTGTGATATGATGGCGGCCGACTCCGAACCGCCGGTGGAAGCCTCTTGGTTCAAAATAAGCGAAGAGGACTCCGAGTACTTGGCCTCGGGACCATCAGGCGATAGAGAATCAGAGGCTGATGAAGAACTCAGAGACTGAGGGGCTTGCAAGTAGAGCTGCTTGAAGCCATGGTGCTCGACGAGGTATTGAGCCACAGTCTTCTTGCCGGAACAAATACCTAAGGAACTGAATGAGTTTGAGACGATGAGATGAGAGAAGCCGTGGATGACATACCGCCGCAGACGCCAATGAGCATTTTTCCTATCTAGTCTGGGAGTACCAAGCTGAGGTTTGTGATAACAGTAAGATTGTGTGTTGATTTCCGAGTTCTAGCAACGTTCTAGACGATTTAAGTGTATGCGTTTGAGGTAAGGTGGGATGTTTCAAGGTGCTTGTTTGAACGCGATGTCGCGTTCTGGACTTGCAGTCGTGGTTTTTGGTGGGGTTGTGCAGGGACAAGTTGCAGGGTAGATCCGACGGCAGTTACCACCATCTTGGAACGACTTATTTAGAAGGTGTCAGAGCTTGGGTAATTCCAGGAGACTTATGAGAACCAAAAGAAAATAGTTCGATTATCGCTAGAATAAGGTCAGGCTCGATCTAGAACCACATGGCAGACATTTGGTAGATTTAAAACATTGCCGCTCTAGTGAGTGAATAGCTGCACTACCTATGGAAGCCAGCATTCCGTCTCTCAACAACTATCACAAATGCTATTAATTGCCTCAGATGCTAGTCTGTCGATAGTACACCACGCCTAGTGTACGATATGCAAAACCAGGCGCGATATTAACTGGCAGTTCGGCAATGGGAAAGATGTAGTTGTCGTGGACGACGACGAATTTCCCCAATATATTGGATGGTGTTCTAGTAAAAGTAACAAACATTCTTCGCTGGGAAATGGGAATGTTATCTTGAAAAAGTGGTAATTAACCCAAGCACGAGTTTGTCACGGTTTACGAGGTCTCGGAGGCCGGGCCACAAAGAGACAAATTAAGAGAGGGAAAGACAACATATGCCATTCGGTTTCCATGGGAGACTTTTAAAGGGAGGATTGTTTACATGGAGATGTTCGTTGCTTGGGAGTTTGGGGGTATTCTGAGGCTCTGCAATTTACTTACATCGAGATACAGTAAACCAAGGAGAAATGATGATTTCGTTTACGAAGAACGTGTTAACTTGATTTACTTACAGAAGGAGACAGACATTTCTGACGACGACAGTATGTTTGAAAGTTCTGGATCACGAGATACCATCATCAGTTTGCACTACATCTCGGACCCCATGATGCACTTCTTTCTACGAATGCAGTCCTCCTTCAACCCTTTACAAAGCTACCAATTCACTTACTAATCCGTCAGTCATGGGGATTCAACAAAGAACCCATTCACGCTCATAGCTTCTGTCAGATACTATTAGTGGAGCTCAACGAATGGGTCGTTCGCTGCCTAATGGATGTACTGTAGTGAATACCTACAAAGTGTAGGGGCATGCCCTTAGTTGGGTTCTTCAGCACTGTAGTACCCCGCCGCGGGGAACAATGAGGGCACACCTTTACCCTGCTTTACCAGGGCTGACCTCCACTGAAGGTAATCACTGATAACGACCCGACTACATCATCAACTCACCACGTCTTGTGACGAGCCCATCTCA
This sequence comes from Fusarium penzigii, assembly GCA_013623535.1. Taxonomy (NCBI): domain Eukaryota; kingdom Fungi; phylum Ascomycota; class Sordariomycetes; order Hypocreales; family Nectriaceae; genus Fusarium; species Fusarium penzigii. Next base: position 49,140 of record JABFFC010000384.1, read on the forward strand.
TTGTCAAGTGACTGCCTCGTCTTGTCAGTCACCCATGAGAACCGTAGTCGCGTGTTTACTTATTCTTCTACAAATTTGACATCGTGCAGACCTTTCTCCCAAAGAAAGAACTTTGGCCGATCACCGATTTTTGACTATTGCATCTCTTTGACTTCCCCGCGTCAGCCCTACCGATATATACTGAATACCTTGGCTACATTCGCAAAGAACAAAGAAACCACGACGACAAGAACATCCTCGTAGGCAAGACAGACCTTTGCGTCAAGTCAAAATGGCTGCGCCGCTGCAGTTTGCGCCCTTTCGGTCAGAGATCGAGTTGCCGTTCTACTCTGCGCTGTTCGGTTCCAAGCTCGACTATGACAGACTTGACGATTCAGCTCGCGGCGTTCTCGGTCTCTACGAGCCTCGGGTTGAGGATCCAGACTCCAGCTGTCGCCTTCAGATCCTGGGAAATGCCTTGGCCAGTAACAGGTAGACATGCCATTGTTTTTCTTTCTACTGCGTGATTTGTCACTGCAACGGACGTAGCACTAATGCGCCTAGTCCGCCTCTTGGAACCATGAGAGCAGAGGGTATCATTAGAAATGTCAACACTCTCGAGGACTTCAAGAACATGGATAAGTCTGCCATGATTAAGACTGCTGGTAGACAGGTAATGCGACTTGTACCCGACAATCCTGGCCCTAGCGCTAACTTCTCTAGATTTGGGACGCTATCAAGGACGGCAGCATCTACTCGATCCCTTCGCTCCTCTCATCCTTCGTCATACTCTCATACGCCGACCTAAAAAAATACAAGTTTACGTACTGGTTCGCTTTTCCTGCTCTGCATTCCGATCCTTCGTGGAAACGAAACGGCCCGGTCGAGCGACTCAACGCTGACGAGAGTACCGCCCTGGTCGATCGAGTCGGTACATGGAGATATAGTGTCGATGCACGCGAGCACGGTTTCTTTATTGCTAAGAAGGTGCACGGAGAGCAGCTCGATACCGAAGACACGGACAACGCAAGCACTCTCCCTTTTCGATGGGAGGTCGCATCTCTCCGAGAGTTTGAGAATGGGTTTTTTGACCAGGTTCCCTATGAAGACCGCTATGTTGCGTTTGCCGACCCCTCCACATACGAGGATGGGCCTGGATGGCCGTTGAGAAACCTTTTGGTTCTCGTCCGCCAGCGTTTTCGAATGAACAAGATCAAGGTGATTTGCTATCGTGATACCTGGGCACGCAGGCACGAAGCCCGAAGCTTGATTCTTCCTCTCGAGATGGATCCTGTGGAGAACATGGACATTTACGAGATGCCAAAGGTGACTGGCTGGGAGAGAGCAAGGAACGGTAAACTCCAGGCACGCCAGATCAACCTCGGGGAGTACATGGACCCTGCCAAGCTTGCCGACAGCTCGGTCGACTTGAACTTGAAGCTTATGAAGTGGAGGATCGCCCCTAACCTCGACCTTGACAAGATCAAAAACACAAAGTGTCTGTTGCTGGGCGCTGGTACACTGGGCAGCTATGTATCCAGAAATCTCATGGGCTGGGGTGTCCGAAAGATCACGTTCGTCGACTATGGCAAGGTCTCCTTCTCCAACCCTGTCAGGCAGCCACTCTTTGCCTTTAATGATTGCCTCGAGGGAGGAAAGCCGAAGGCACCCCGTGCAGCAGAGGCACTCAAGGAGATCTACCCTGGTGTAGAGAGTGAAGGACATGCACTGTCCGTACCCATGCTCGGACACCCATTCACAAATGAGGACAGTACACGAGCTGATTTCGACAAGCTCGAGGCTCTCATTAATGAACATGATGCTATCTTCCTTTTGATGGACTCAAGAGAGTCACGTTGGCTTCCTACAGTCATGGGTAAGGCAGCTGGCAAGATTGTCATGAATGCCGCGCTGGGCTTTGACTCATACGTAGTGATGCGACATGGAAGCGAGACGAAAGAAGACGGCCAGATGGGTCTTGGGTGTTATTTCTGCAACGACGTTGTTGCTCCTGCAGATGTAAGTGAGATAGCAACCTCAGGGGTGACGTTTTTGTCTAACCGAGAATGTAGTCCCAGAAGGATCAGACACTGGACCAGCAGTGTACGGTCACCCGACCAGGAGTCGCAGCCATCGCTTCTGCGCTTTTGGTAGAGCTTCTGACTAGTCTTCTACAACATCCTCGTGGGAACGATGCACCAGCTCCTCAACCATCAGCTGGTGTTATGCCTGAGAGAGATCCTCCTGACCATGCCCTGGGCCTGGTACCACACCAAATTCGAGGCTATGTATCAACTTTTCAAAACATCGTCATCCGAGGTCAATCCTACGACAGCTGTAGTGCATGCAGCCCCGAGATCCTCGACGCATTCCGCAGTGATGGATGGGGATTTGTCAAGAAGGCTCTTCAGGAGAAAGACTATGTGGCGGAGCTCTCTGGTCTCGCCGAGGTGCAGCGAAGAGCGGAGGAGATGGCCAATCAGGTTGATTGGGAGGAAGATGATGATTTGGCCGAGGAGGAAGGGGAAGGGGAGTTGCTATGATTTGCATGGGTGTGAGAGATGTTTACTTTGTCGGGATTATTGATTGAATTGACTTGATTTGTAGGAGTAAGGAGTATATGGTGTGGAAGTCATATGGCAGGATTAGAATTGGCGGCGTTTTCTGGAGGGAAAGGGTGTTATATCTACGAGTAGTCTGTTTGATAGCTGTCCTTGACTGTACTGTTCGGTCATTGCAGTCAGGTTTTCATATGCTTGCTATTGTATCATGGATGTAATTCAGGCTAACAGGCTCTCTATAATCAATCCTTCATTTGTCTGTTTATCATCGACATATACTTTCTCGGCGTCCAAGTAAAAAGTATAAAAAAGGGTTAGAAAAACAAAAACAATACTTCAATTCGTGAAGCGACCAACAGGAAGGATTTAATTATCTCGAGATCCTACCGGTAGCATGCCATGGACAGTTTGCGAAGTCTTGTTGATGGGTCAACGAAGCCACTGCTACAGCTGTACCTCTGAAAGCAGCTGTCAAACCGCGCTGAGACATGTATCTGGTTATCGATCCTCTTGGACGCTGTTTCAGGACTAACCTGAATCATCCAGTCCATGCAAGGGGATCCCCCCGGATCTCTCGTATCGTGTTTGACGCTACGTCTGTTCTCGGAAATGTTTATATGCATGAAAACGATCGTTCGGTCGTTTATTGGTCTGCGTCCCTGTGACAATGGATAAAGTGTGCGAGCTAATTCGGTTGGCGGCCGTTTTGGGCTGATACAATTGACGGATGGGACGGTATGAGTGAGTTATGGATGCTGGGTAAAAAAAAAAAGGAGAGGGTATCATATATACCCCCGTAATTATCCATCTTTCGGTTGTCTTTATTTGCATGCTTGATTTTTCTCTTACTTGTCGCGCTGAATTCACGATCGTCAAAGTTTTCACCCCTGGTATACGAGCTTACTGTCCACGATGGTTAACAAAATCCTTGGACTTGTCGCTTTCTCGGCTCTAAACACCCTCGCCTTTGATCCCGCCAAAGATCGATGGCGGTGCCAGCAAGAAAATGCTATCTGCCTGACCTCATTTAGATGGTGTTCCGACTACAAAGACGACACATCAAAAGGATGCACATTCCCCGACGGCTATTTCCCATATGTTAACAGCGACGACGCTGAGAACCCTCCTCTGCTGTTTTGGGAAAACGAATACACGCTATCATGGCAGGGCACGGATCCCGATTATTCTATTGTGCTGAACTGGCACTTCGTGACGGACAAGGACGCGCTAAGTAAATCCAGTGATCTTTACTGGAGCAAAGGTTAGTATTCATCTTGCCTGCGTGTATATATACCCCGCGGACTTGAACTAATCCAACATGATCAGAACTCAACGGTACAGAGACGTACTTCACGTTCAGATTCCGTGACCTTGCGGCCGAATTCCCAACCAAGAACCACTCCGATATCCAACCTGATCAAGTCAAAGCCGCCGCCAGTAACCCTCTCAACATCTGGGCCGTCTCTCAACCGGACCGACCGTACGAGGGGCGTGTGCACGGCGTCGCCTGGCAGGACAAGTCGCAAAAGTTTTCCGTCATGGACACGGACGTGGTCAACTACCTCACCACGCAGAGCACACTGGCGAGGGAAAAGGAGAGGAGCAAGTGGACGCGCAATGTGGCCATCGGAGTGGGCGTGGGAGTGCCGGTGATGATGGCTGTTGCGTTTGCGGTGGGTATGATTGTTGGTGATATGAAGAAGGAGAAGAAGAAGTATGGGTACAAGAATCTGGAGTATCAGTCCGGGTATAACAAGGTGGATTTCGCCAATTAAAGGAATGGGTTTTTTGTGTTTGGAGTTGGAGGATTGAGAATTGAGGATATCACGGTGTTACTAGTATGTATCTTGATGTATGAATAGTGACGATTTATATAATTTTATATACATGATAGATGTTCGCCATCAGAGAATGAACTGCAATGTTCACATGTCAGTTTCTGTTATAGCTATAATTGCAATTGGTCTGAGTGCTTGGGGGAGCATTGCTTCTAGAAACCACTTCACACAGTACATGAACTCGAAGTGATACAGCAACACTTTATTATCCTGGAGAAGAAAGAAGTAACATAGAATGGATGGGATACGTCACAATACAGATCAAGTAGCAAACAGTAATTTTGACATATGAAATTATATATCTCTAGTATTTATCATTGGTTCATAGTCCTCGATGCTATTAACATCGTTTCGCCTTGAATGCACCTCAACGCCTGTCCATGCTATATACAAAAAGTGACTGTGCATCGTCACGCTTCAAGACCCATCACCATGGGCCGTTTATGAACGGGATCGTGTCTATCGAGTCTTGCTCAATCAAATCCGCACATGTTTGTTGGTCGAGTGTCGATCAACTGTCACGCACCGTTTACAGGTGACCATCGAAGACAGCCTGGGCAGCCCAGGGCCAGCCGAGGATGACAGCAAAGCCGGGGAAGAAGCTATTGATTATGTTAGTTATTGCTGTTGGATGGAGTATCATATAAGTGGTGACTTACAAGACAGCCTGGCTACCGACACGCTTGAACATCTTGGCGTAGTCAGGGCGAGCGGCCTTCTGGCTGATGGGGAGACGCTCAAAGGGGTGAGATTCCATAGATCGACCAACGGTTCGCATGGAGTTGAGAAGAGAGAACTGGCGGCGCTGAACAGCGCGGGCACCGAATCGAGCGACGATGGGAGACATGTTGTAAGTCGTGGTTTTGAAGTTTGAGATTGATGGTTGTCTCGTTTGGAGTAGAGATAATTCACTTATTTGAAGAAGTGAATTAGAGAATCGAGTGGAGTTGTTTTGTTTTTTTGGTGTCTCGAAGAGATTGATGATTGAGCGGAGAGTTTTGATGAAGTCTCGATGACTTTGCCTTTGTCTGTCTGTATGATGATGATGAGGATAGAGAAAAGAAGGACAGGATTACAGATGATGCGAGATTCTTATACAAGACTCAACTTGCCGATCTCGTCAACTCAAACCAGGGTTATGGGATTGTTCCTCGCGAATTACAACCGGGATGAACATTCCATCACAAACGGCGAGTGCCCATCATTGCAACAGAAGAAAAAAGCAACCCGGCCTCATCCATTATGGTCAGATCACAATCCCCCTCTGTCGACAAAGGGAACATCATGCCACTGCTGTGATGCCCTGACCCAGGGGGTGTTGGGTGGTATATGGGATGTGGCCAATGGTATCACATGGAAGTGTCTTACTCAGCAGCGTAGCCTGGAGGTTGTAGGGCGGCATGGGACGATTCTGAGTGAATGGTACGGCGGACGTGGTGCCATTCCTTCTAACCATTTCGGCGGGGACCGGGAGAGACCAGGTGATTGGTTCAGCCGACAAACCTACCTACCCATGGATAACACAGTTTTTAACAGCGTACCGAAGAAGAAAAAAGGAGTGTGTGTGGTGAATTGGCCAATGAGTCTTGGACCCTGTTTCTTCCGGGGAAAAATAACGAACAGGCTCGAATCTGACCATGGACTTGTTATCGAATGATGGCCAGATGCGGCCATGGATGATCTACCATTAACAAGAGCAAGAAATTCTGGATCTGAGAATTTTCCAAAGAGAACCGTCCAAGACTCCGGGGAACGGCGACACCTATTTTTATTTATTTTTTTTTCCTTCTTCTATTATCAGCCTCCAATACAACCATCAATAGCATCACAGCATACATGTGATCTCTTTACATTTCGCCTCCACCACCTGTCACAAGCCTTATCCGTCCCATGCTACCGGGTTCCTGGCGGCCTTTTCCTCCTCCCGATTGCATGATTCTAAATTCTGATTCCGATTTCCTACTAAAGATTGCATGAGATCCGATACAACTGATGCATGGGTCGATAACGCACTTGGTTTTCGCCGACGATGCCGCAGCCCGCAGAAAAAAAGTAACAATATTCCTTAGTATCCCGTGACTGATCTTTATCCCGATGGTCTGGGTGACAGTTGTTCCACCGTCGCGTCCGGAAGATTCACGACTTTCGGAGCCGAACGCGCCAGAGTTTATCGATAAATCATGTGACCCAAAACGTGACTTCGTGATGGCGCCAAGACCTCCAAGCTTATTCAAGCTCTAGCAGACCAGACAAGACACCTTGTTGGCGATTCAGACATTCAGGATCCGGTGTCATCAGAAGCCACCCACATCAGGGCTCCCCCTTCTCAATCAAACTACGCACACTCCTTTACCTCGAATGCCTCTCATCGACCCTGTAACCATGTCTTCAACAACTATAATCAAGAGCTCCCCAGCACAGCAGCCGGCTTCTGGCAAGTCCGGCATCCCCGCCATATCGCTCCTCGATACTCCCATTGCGCTTCCCGTTACCATCGCTCACGGTGTACTTCTCGCGGGCCTGTTCGTGTGGCAATTCGACTCTCTCGTGAAAGATCCTGTGTCTACGCTGCAGTTCAGTCTGCCCGTTGTTGCGGCTATCCAGGTCGCTCACTCTGTGTTGGCGTTTCCTGTTGTGGGATCTCAGGGTGCAAAGATTCCCAAAAAGTCGCGACCTGGAGATAAGAGAAAGATTGAATCACGACCAAACGTCATTGTGGTGAGTACTTCAACGAGATGCTTGATATATAAGATAGACCATTGCTGATCGAATATATAGGCTTCTGTCCTATCCTTACTCCTCGCCGCCTTCGCAACGCCCATTCTCCATCTCTTTCTAGTCCTCTTCGGCGCACCCTTCGTCACACATATACCACACACGTTCCTCTGTTGTGCGCATATTTCTGTCCTTGCCATCTTCCCCATCTTTTTTGTTCGCGGTATCGACGGTCCTGCGTTGCCTACAGTTGTCCGCGCAGCCGCACCTCTGGACCAGACGTTTGGCGGCCTTGTCGGCGCTGTTATTGGTGCATGGCTCGGCGCCATTCCCATTCCTCTCGATTGGGATCGCGAGTGGCAGAAGTGGCCCGTCACTATTGTTACAGGAGCTTACCTGGGCTACTTGATTGGCGCCAAGGTTCTCGGAACTTTGTTTCACGGCAAAGCGTGGTCACTGCCCGAGGAAGAGGCCAAGGAAGAATAAGAAAAGCAAGACAGAAGGTTTGAAAATTTCTTGAATATTTTTCCTATATCGCCATGCATAACATTAAAACTAGCCCTGTTGCGTTGAGGTCCAGTAACAGGGATGTACTTCTATTGTCTTTAATACATGATGAATATTATACAGGGGTTCTTGGGCTGCCCTGTTGATCGATGCTAGTGTGCAACCGATTCGAGGGAATCCAATTGAGGGGACTGACGTTGTGGATGGACGAGGACAAGGCCCCTATATAAGTCAAGTCCTGCCGATAACCTGTCTGGTCAATGTGACGGATGCATCGTTGGGTGTGTTGAGGCTCTAGGTGGGAGTGGCTACAAGTGTTCTAGCGCCGCCTAGGAGGAATATGCGAGCATTGTCGTATGCCCAGACAATGCAGACATTTGTTCATTTGAATACCAAGATTTGATATCATAGAGTTGTCATGATGAATTTTTCCTTGTAGCAGTAATGACTCTAGCCAAGCCGGCGAGTAAACACCAGTCCAAAGTTTCCGAAAGCCTCTCGGTATGCGACCATCAAGCGCCGGCCTTGATGGGATAACAGATGGTAAAACGGTGATAATTGGATGAGAGGGACATGCAATTTGGGTTAGGAATTAGGAATGAAGGGACGCTATGGGGGTCATCTTGCGATGACCAATTTGTTCTAGAAACCCTCGTTAAAGGGAATAGAATAGAAATGCTAGCTACCCCACACCATTTCTATTATTCTGGTTCAACACCCTCTGACGTATCTCCTCGTTATGACGTTGCATCCAAGATTGGTTACAGAGAAAAGTCAAATCTCGTCTTCGGTGCATGCACATCCAAAGATGGGACAATTATCTTGTCTTACAACATTGCAGGCGACGTGAGGTTAATAGACAAAACCTGAGAGTTCTTGCTAATGGAGTCGCCGATATGCTTGGCCTTGGCTCTCCACTCTGCCAGTGCCGAAGGCCCGTGATCTACTCTGGGCGACGATCTTGGCATTTGACGCGTGGTCTCTCACACTAATAATAACCATTACCCATACCCATACTTACACCGACCCAGGTGAGGCTAACTGGTAAGAAAAAAAGAGGGAAGAAGGGAAGAACAGGTAGAAATATGCCAAGAGCCAAGGAAAGCTGAGAAGAAATTTTGCATGATGAACGAACCAGCCACAAGCAGGGATGAATTGCGGAATATCCGACTTGGAGTATGTTATAATCACATGAATTGTGTGTAGAATTATAGATGAAGTGAACTGTGATTGACTGTAGAAGGTCAATGTTGGAATTGAACCTGCTCTATGGTTCACGTAAGAGTTTGCACCTATTTTACACCATTTTGATACTGCAAATATGGGAACTTTTACTACCTACTAACAATATAATATGTCCTTGCCCACTGAAATTGTGCCTCGGGAAGAAGTTAGTTGTACATGATATTTGATTGCGCTTCAAACGCCATGACAAGGTACATAGACCTAATGTTAGTCATGAGTCCTGTTTTACGATTCATGGACCTCGCCGCTTGCTGCATTCCATCCATTGACATCTGATTAGAGTATGGTAATGTCGAATTACAGTAGTAATGCATGGATATCATCAAACAAGGACTTACCCTGTGATCAACTAACACAGCCACATCGAGCCACAGCCGATACCGTCATGATTGACGTTGAACATTGATGCACGTACTGCGCCATATGTGGCTCAGCCGCGTCACTCTTTCAGCAGTGGATGTGTGGCGCCTGCTTGGAGGAGACATGATTAGCGCCCTTGCCCTGTGACGTAGCTCTTTTTTTCTTATTTTTTCTTCTTCCTGAGCCCATGATACCAATGCTGATGAGACCGAAACGCTATCCGCATGCCGGTTTCCATGCGCAACGGACTTTAGAACAGACGCCAAGCCCATGCCACGACTGAGTGGACAACCAAGGAAGCAACCAAATTTTGCAAACTCTGCAAACCTGCTACAGCGAATAATTAGTTTCCGGCCCTCACCCGGTGGTCTTTTCTAGGGCGCTGCTTGGTCAAATCGTTCCAAGCAGGGCAGCGTTTCGCTTGGCTATGGTTCCCTGCTTGTAATTTCATCGTCCCTGTGACTTGCACCACAGATGTCCCCTCCCCTTCTACCAGCCCCTCCTTGTTCTGCTTGCGCCCCCTGTCTTTCATGAGTTAATGATTACAATAGACAAGGTTACCCTCTGAAACGACCAAGAGGGAATTGGGGAGAAAGCGACCAGCAGCAAAAACCAACTAAAAAGGCTGGCTTAGCTAGACTTGATGACGCAGTGCCCAGAGTTCAAGGGTGTGGCAGGGCTGGGCTGATGGGGGTTGCTTCGGGTACTGGCGTAAACACACTTTGCAAAGTGGGTGTCTGTCGTTCTAACTTGGGATGGAGGGGTGTGTACCGGAAAGAAATGGGGGAAACCTAGGTAGGTACCTAGGCAAGTTGGCGAAGCGCAGAGATCAAGATTAGGGGGAAGAGAAGAGTTTCGTTGGACCAAAGGTATGATGAACATGGTGTGTGATTCAAGGGCGTGTGTAAGGTGTAGAGTGATGTGATGTGACGGATTGGATGACTGCGACTTCTTTTTCCCACCCAGATCCAAGTCCCGACTCATCCGCATATAAGATAATTCGATTCCCACCATCTCTCCTGGCGTCTTTCTTTCCTGCCATCTATTTCTTTTGCAAGCATCAGTCAAACGAACTACGCAACTTTTCACCCACTACTATATACAATCAACAAACTCTTTCCGAGTAAATCTACATCACAACCTTCAACATGCCTTTCACCGCCAGGTAAGCTTCTACTGCATGCTGCTTCCGGGTGCGACGAATTCTCGAAGGTGCTGCTATGACGCAGTTGTGCTGCTCATGAGGGCGCTCGAAATACCAACCCGCGATGCAGCAAAATAATGCAAATGAACCCAGATAACTAACAACCTCATCAGCGATATCTGCAAGATCATCCTTGCCATCATCCTTCCTCCCGTCGGTGTCTTCCTCGAGCGTGGCTGCGGTGCCGACTTCTTCATCAACATCCTGCTCACCATCCTGGGTAAGCCTAACTTGTTCACTGCCGTCCAACCCATGTCCATGTCCGGCAATTCCGGGCATAACAAACTTATTACATCACCCTTCCAACTCATGTCTCTCTTCGCATCACATGGAACACATCAACATTGTTTATTCATAAAAATCAGCAACTAACATTCCCACCAGGTTACATTCCCGGTATCATCCACGCTCTGTACATCATTCTGAAGTACTAAAGCACCTCTCGCCCTGCTTCCCAGGGCCACAGCGCTTCCCGCGTACCACCGTTCCACGCCAAAGGTGGTTACGACAGCCCCGCTGACCTAGCTGCTGGTCGACCTGGGCTTGGCTAAAGCTGCCGCTATTGCACACTCCGCCTAGTAATTACACCGATTCTGGCGGCCAAGACGCGAAAGGTTGCCGAATATCCCGAGCTCACGGGCTGGGCATACTCAAGTCAGGGAAGTCCTGTGATGAGGCGCAAAAATTTCACTCTTTCCACCGAATCACCAGCACTGGTGGTTCTCATGCTCAGGACATCTTGTCTCACTTGATGTGGACAGCATTCTTGCGCTGCATTTCTAATAACGACCGACATGGATGCGCTATGCGAAGTGTTTATTTTCCTTTGTGTTTTTTTATGCGGGGACGTACTGTCGGATTGGCTCTGAAGGCAACGTCGTGCTGGGCTTGTTTATTAATTAATTCGATACCCGTCAATCCAACAATACAATTTTTTCTATACAAACATGGCCCATTGATTTGTTCACATTGATGTTGATCTACGGTGTGTTCCACAACCTTGATTTGAGTGTGACGCAGTGTTGTCCTAGGTAGCGCCGGCAGATAGTGTTTGAGCTCCGCTTGTCAGCCAGCCAGTCAGTCATTTAACCGGAGTACGTCATATTTTAGTTGGTGTATATTCAGGATGATTTTGCGAGCAACAGATTTTCCATACGCGCTATTGTCTCTTGGCAGTGTCCAGGCTGTGGTTATCAGTTCATGCTTGCAGGTCTAATGTAACCAGTTGGCCGTTCTCGTACTTGTGTTGAAATTAGAATAAACCATTGTGAAACTCGAGATATGACAATTTCAAATCTTACTAGTACTTATTGACAGTGATGCAAGGTCCCCAGATAATAAGCAACGAATCATTATAAATCTGCTTAATAAAAATGCACATGATGTCAAAGCTAGCTGCCTGTTCAGTACGTTGTTGCTGGGCTTTTGCTGACTGATAGGGCAGCTTCTGCTTAACAGCTGTAGATGACAAGTCACGTGGGTTCGTTCCATATCAATAAGTGCTTAACGCGCGTTGTAACGCGCCTCATCACGAACCATGCCATCTCTCACATCCCCTCGTCGAAGTCATCATGTCGCCAGACACTGTAAACGTCGTTGAAATAACAGATGATGAACATACAGGGTCAGACTCATACGACGATGTAAGAAAGCCCGCAAAGATCGGCAAGAGAAAATACGACAATGACTTTTCTGAGAAGGTGCAATGGACAGATGAGGAGGATCTACCGCTCAAGCCCAAGAAACGGCGAGCGGCTCGGAAATCGACCACAAAAGGAAAGAAAAGACAGAAGTCTTCAAATGGAGATGAGCCAGATCCAGATACAGAGGATGACCCGGAACTGCCCGAATATTTGATACAGAGAAGAAGGGAGTTTGACGCCAACAAGAAACGCCACCATGATGCTGCATTAATGCTACCACCAGACTATACTGGTATCCATTTTGAAGAGAATAGCAGACTGAGGGAGCTGGAAGAGCGACCAAAGTTTGGCGAACAAAGTGGCATCAAACCTTCGAGACCATACAAGGACATCGAACTACCCCAATCAGCTGGCCTAATTCCCGCATCTATTGCCCAGTACCTACGAGACTATCAAGTAGCGGGTGTCGCATTCCTTCATCGTAAGTTCGTTTATCAAGAAGGCGGCATTCTCGGTGATGACATGGGCCTGGGCAAGACCGTGCAGGTTGCTGCCTTTCTCACGGCAGCATTTGGCAAGACCGGAGATGAGCGTGATGATAAGCGCATGAGACAGATGCGCCAGCGCGGAGACCGTTGGTACCCAAGAGTGCTGGTTATATGCCCTGGATCTCTCATCATGAACTGGAAGAACGAACTGAACCGTTGGGGTTGGTGGCATATCGACCTCTTCCATGGTGCAAACAAGGAAGACGTCCTTGGTACAGCCCGTGCTGGTCGTCTCGAGGTTATGATAACCACATACGATACGTACAAAAACAGCCGCAGCTCTGTCAACATGGTCCAATGGGATGCTGTTATAGCCGACGAGTGCCACCGTCTAAAGGATCGAGCCTCGGAGACAACGAAAGCTCTGAACGAGATCAATGCCCTCTGTCGTATCGGGTTAACTGGCACGGCAATTCAAAACCGCTATGAGGAACTTTGGACGCTGCTTGACTGGACGAATCCGGGCCACTTCGGTACAATTTCAGAATGGCAGCAAACTGTTACCAAACCCCTGACTGTTGGCCAGTCTCATGATGCAACTGTGGCACAATTGAGTCTCGCAAGACAGACGGCCAAGAAGCTCGTTCAAAATCTTCTACCGCGTTATTTCCTACGGCGAATGAAGACGCTCATAGCACATCAGTTGCCGAAGAAGACGGACAGAGTAGTCTTTTGTCCTCTCACCGAGGTCCAGCAGAGTGCATATGAGAATTTCCTTAGCAGTGATGATATCGAGATCCTCCGTACCTTATCGGACCCGTGCTGCGATGACAAGAAAAAAGGGTGGTGCTGCAACAAATTCCTCCCCGATGGCAAGCCGTGGCAGTCCATGGTGTTTCCCAGCATGATTGCACTCCAGAAGCTCTCAAATCACCTTACTTTGCTCGTTCCTCAGACAACCGAAACCCATGAAAGACACAAGTCGCAGCTCAAGACGCTGCAGGTCTGTATGCCGGATTCTTGGAAACGGTTGTATGACAATCGGGACTTGATAAAGAACCTGGTGAATCCAGAATTCTGCGGGAAGTGGAAGGTCATGAGGAAGCTGCTCAAGTTCTGGCATAGCAATGGGGACAAGGTGCTCGTCTTCTCCCATAGCGTACGGCTGCTGCGGATTCTGCAGCATCTGTTCACCAATACCAGCTACACGGTTAGCTATCTAGATGGATCTTTGAGTTATGAACAGCGCCAGGAAGTAGTTGATACGTTCAACTCGGATCCTACGCAATTCGTCTTTCTCATATCCACGAAGGCTGGAGGTGTGGGCCTTAACATCACTTCTGCCAACAAGGTGGTTATTGTTGATCCGCACTGGAACCCGTCGTATGACCTGCAGGCTCAGGACCGAGCCTATCGAATCGGCCAGACGCGAGACGTCGAGGTGTTCAGATTGATCTCGTTGGGCACTGTTGAAGAGATTGTCTACGCTCGCCAGATTTACAAGCAACAGCAGGCGAACATCGGTTACACGGCCTCATCCGAGCGACGATACTTCAAAGGTGTGCAACAAGATACGGAGAGAAGAGGAGAAATTTTTGGTCTTGGGAACATCTTCACATATCACAAACACAGTGGTCTACTGCAGGAAATTGTGAACAAGACAAATATTGCCGAGGCCAAAGCAGGAGTGCATATGGCAGAAGTCGACATGGAGAAGGCGGCCGAGGAGGATGGGCTATTGGGCCCGGTCAAAAAGGAAGAAGCGAATGCTGAAGATGGCGGTATGAGCCAGCTAGCAGCCCTCTTGACGACTGAGAACCAGGAAAAGGTGTTGAAATCCCGAAAGCCGGAGCTTCTCAAGAGTGATGCTGTCCAAGCTATTCTCACATCAGCTGGAGTGGAATATACGCACGACAATTCCGAGGTCGTTGGTTCCTCAAAGATTGAGGAGCAGCTATCACGTCGCGCAGCCATGACGTCCTACTCAGAGGGAGACATCGAAGGCCAGAACGCGCTGTTTGCAGATAGCGATGACGAGGCGGGCGACGGATTGCATAGCATGTATAACCCTCCAGAAGAAGTCAGGCTGCGGCAATTTTGCGAAATGGCGAGAGAATTCGGATTTGTCAATGCGACAGAGTTTGCGTTGGTGGTCGGGAACTGGACTCAAGAGGCTCGCAGGAATTGTTTGAATGCCTTTTATAAGAGAAGAGAGGCCAAGTTAATTCGCGAGGGACTCGTTCAGCCAGAGGATGTCAGAGAGAAGAAGCCATCGATTAAAGGTGAGATCAAGGGCGAAGCAAAGCAAGAGACGAAGAATGGAGTAAAGGATGAGATAAAGAATGAAACGAAGCAAGAGGCGGAAGACGGGGTGAAGGATGAGATAAAATATGAGGTTAAAAGGGAGGCTGACCAGAAGCCGCGTCTTATTAAGAGTGAAGGCGTCAAGACAGAGGTTGGAGGGTTTGGAGTGTCAGTCAAGAGGGGAGTTGGAGGCCCTCAAGAGGCCAAGTTTAAAGTGGAAGGGTCAAGTAAAAGGACATCCATCTTTATATCTGACGACGACGACGACGAATTATAGAGGGACGAGGCGTTCGCATAGAGATACCCCTGAATTTACTTTTCTGTCTGTTCAAAAAATAGGGGTTACTTGAGCTATGGGATTGACTATTTGGTCAAAGTTCCCAGAACGTGAGGAAGGACTTGGAAACTGGGCTCGTCAACAGGTTGGGCCAGATCAATCTTGGACCATGGGCCGGCCTCCCTTAAGATTTTTCCAGTAGGACAACACAGACGACATGAACCCATGACTCTGCCCCAAGCAAGATTCGTCAACCCTGAGAAGTCGTTAGTGTCTGCTCATTTTGTCAAGAGAAATAGGATACTCACACTGGAATGCTCGTATTAGGAACCCTCCTCTCTCAGCCCGGACGTGCTCATACGCATACCAGCGACCGCCCTCTTTCAAGCAGTCGTATAGCAACCTGATGTTCTTCTCGGGTTCGGGTATACTGCAAAGACACAGGATGGTGACGATGCAGTCGACGCTTCCGGGCGCAATACGGCCGTCCCAGGCTGACGGATCGTTGAGTGACTCAATACCAACAGGGACGACTTCATAGATCCCCTCGAGACCAACTTCCTTCACACGTTGACGGAGAGCAGCTGCAGATTGAGCATTCGGCTCAATGCCGTATACACGCGTAAGACCATTGCCTGCTTTTCGCCTCCTGACATCCCCCTCACCCTGGTCAATCCCTCCGTTCACCTTCGCAAAGACATCCGCCCATTTCCCATTCCCCGCACCAATCTCGAGAACAACACCTCCTATGGGTTCACCTACAGCATGGTCTAGAATTTGACCTCCGCTGACCTTTCCCTCGAGGAGAGGTATGACGCGAAGTTCCGCGTTTGTCTTTGGCTGGTCGGCCCAGAAATTACTGAATAATGCATCGCTGAAAGCCGAGGGGGAGAGGAGTGTACGGAATTGGCGACGGGATATGAGTTGGATGAGGGTTCTGGGTAGGTAAGTGACACATTTCCCCATAAACAGCCAGGGCCCAATGAGGTGGGAGAAGACCTCACAGACGGTTTTCACAAGTGGCATGGTAAGGGACAAAACATATGATGTGATAATTGTGTGGGAGATTATGAGATGTAGGTATGAAAAGGTGTAAGTTGATGAGAACCAGGGCTCTTTTCGGAGTAGTTCTCCGCCCGCCATCGGCCCCGCTTCCCGGAAACGTGGACGAGAAGCTGCTGATAAAGCAAATGCCTCTGTAGGGTGCAATAATGTACGGAGAAGATGGTGTGCTCGAGCTAGGGTTGGTGATCTCGGTCGGGTTTGCAGTATCACGGCTGTCTTGGTTGTGGATGAGGTATTCCAGCATTCGTTCACCTGTGACCGTTCCCCTGAATAGGGCATGGAACCATACAAAAATGATTTGGTTCTCATGAGAGTTTCTAGAACTCATTCGTATGATTTGAGATGCGTATTCTGAAACTGGTAGCTGCAAATACTGCAATTGTCTCATCCCTGAACTAATTCTCATGTACGGCGGGAGGTCCTAGACAGAAACGTGAACATGAATCCGTAGCCGGACAATATATTCGTTCAAAAGCCTTTGAGATGTAAAGGCTTCGTGCGTTTGTGGCCATACCAGCCATGATGTAAGCCAGTTGATATCAGGCCGCCCAATTCTCTTCTAACTGTTTAAGCATCAACTGCCCAGAGTCATCAACACCTTCTCACATCCGAATTCCTCTCGTCGCCCAAAGAAACAAGAACCATAAGAACACAACCCAACCGATTAAACCTCCTCATAGCAGCTCAAAATCATCCAGCTGATCCCTGTACTTCATGATATTCCTCTTAATCTTGCTTCCCACCGTCCACGTCACAAAGTCCTCCATGCCCCTTGTCACCAGATACGCCGGGTCTGTCACTGTCTCGGTACCCACACGGACATGTCCCTGCTCGATCATCTTCGTCGCCGCCTGCACCGTCTCCGCCATGCGCAACCTCGTCATCACGACGGGCAACCTCCGTCGCGCAAAGGCGCTGACCGTAACGCTGTTCTCGACGGCCGAGAGCTTGGATGTTGAGGATAGAATGCCCATGTCGTAGAGCTTGTTGAGGAGGAGTTCTTCGTGTTTGCGACGGGTGGCGTTGTCGGGAGGGAGGAGGGAGAGGCGGTGGGCGAGCTGTCGAAGGGACTGCGATTTCAGTGTTAGAACAAGATTGCAATGCTTGTGTTTAATCAAAATTGGGAAGACATACACCACATAGACGGTTGTACTTGTGATAATCTTCAGGCTTCTGGATCATATATCTTCGAATGACAGCCTTGTCGCGGTGGTCATTGTCGGACTTGTATGTGATGAAATCTGTCTTTCGCAGGAGCTTCTGCTCGTGATGTTTGAGTTTTCGAACCATATTGGCGGATGTTGAATTATCGTCTGCTGCTTAGATTATGCTGTATCGGGGTAACTCCTCGTCGGTGCTTTTTGAACGTGGCTGTATTTTCTGGAACAACCTTCGATATGCGCCGTATATCAATTGCGCCTCCTTTTCAATGATGACAATAGGCGGTGGTTTTTGGAGAAAAGTATGAAGAAAAAGAAAAAAAAGTAGCCTCGATCTTATCGTCGAGATACAAAAGTTTGGAGGTTTGAAAATCATAAATTCTTAGTGGGGCCAGCAAAGAAAAAAACCGACGAGACACATTAGCGGAATTATCCCCGGACGGTAAATTCCGACCGTCTCCCATTGGAAAAACCTCCGCCAAAATCATCCTCAGATTGACACCATCAATTAAAAGTCCCAACTACAATTCAAACTCCCAAGTCGTCAACCCACTACCGACGACCATATCGAACCATGCCTCCCAGGCTACCAACATCCTCCACGCCCGCCCTTGCGCGATCTCTCTTCCGCCCCTTCTCCACCACATCATCCGCCCTCCAAGATGTCACCGGAGCAGCTCCCAACAACCGTCTCGCCAATCTGAGCAATAACGCCCAGGCACCACCCAGTCGACGTGGCGATGCAGCTTCACGATTGTTGGATCGATTCAAGGCGCGCACTGCTGCGTATGGACGTGAGAAGTCGGCACAGATGGAGATGCTCAAGAACCAAAAGGTCTCGAACGATTATCTTCGACAGATGCCCAGAAAGTGGGAGGCAGGAGATGTTTACTCGCCGCATGATTTGAGTCCCGTCGAGATGACGAAGTGGAAGAGAAGGACGAAGCGAAACAACGATGTGGTTGATGCTCTGGGTATCCGACCTCTGGACATGTACAAGGTGTGTAGGACTAGAATCGGAAATCATGATATCTTACTAACCGATCCAGAATTTTTCCCTTGTCGAACACTTCACCACTCCCTCCGCCATGATCTCTCACTCAAGGGACACCCGTCTCCGACCCGTCAACCAGCGAAAGGTGGCCAAGATGATCCGACGAGTCCAAGGAATGGGTATCTACCCCAGTGTACACGCCCACCCTGAGATGCTTCGCGAGCAATTCTTCATCCGTCGCTAAGCTTTGACAATCTCCTGTCCTCCTTTGTATGTCTGCAAGTGTATATGATTCAAGGAAACGGCGAACGAGAAGAGCCGAGAGAAACCCAAGGGAAAAGAATATGGTCATTATTGTTTTGGTCATAACAATGTACAATAGCTTTCAGACCTCTAACTAAATAACCCTCCCATGTATAGCATGTATAGATACAGTTGTCTACCTACATTTGCATCATCCGACTTTTGAACATATTTTGGTACAAGTTTTCTCCCTACTCATCGTTGATCCTAGGCTTTGAGTATCCTGTTCAGTTTGAACTGACATAGCGAGTCCTCGTTCATCCTCTTCCCCATCTTCTCAAGCTGTGTCCACTGATCAGGATACTGCATCTTGGCCCAGCTCTGAAAGTCAGACTGTAGCTTCTGTCCAGGAAGAGCGTTGTAGGCGATACCCAATCTGTCAACCCCAGTTAGTTTAGATAGCCCAGTAATGATCGGATGTGCTGTGTACTCACGTCATTGCATCTGGCTCACATCCTACCGCCGACTCCATCCGTAGAACAGTATGCTGAGTGAGACTTTGATCACCGCTGGCTGCAATAGCACCCACATAAGCACCATAGAGCCTAGGCGGAACGTCCACATCCATCTTTTCGATCTTCTTCCACAGCTTCTGAGCCATTCTGTAACCACCAGGGGAATGCTCCAGGGTCCAGAATGCTGCTTCGAGGCTGGAATAGCTTGGTCCCTCTCTTGACGCCGTAATCTCGGACCAAAACTCAAAGGCCCGCGCAGCTTTCCCACTGCGAGTGTGAGCGAGCATCAAGGCCGTGTATAGCCTCGTATCGGGCTGTACTGTTGTGTCCATCTTGAGCATGTTATACACCATCTCTAATGATTCGGCATCTGGATTCTGCCCAAAGCCCTCGAAACAGGCAACATACGTCTCATGCGTAGGGTGATAGTCGCTGTTTCGATGGGCCCTCATATGGCCAAAGACGTAGGCGGCCATGTCTGGTCGCTTCCGCTCAAAGAATGCGTTCATGAGTGTGACTCTGCGGTCAAAGCTCAAATCCTGGAAAAACTGACGCAGCAACTGATACCCTGTCCAGGCTCGTGATGTGCTTGTCTCAGGGTTGAGGCAGAAAGTCACAAATGCATCCTGAATGATATCTCTCTCAGCCGCACTGAACTGGAAAGCGTGGACTGACAGGATATCCATCGTCTCAAACTGCTGCTCATTTTCCAAGAATTTAATGCACAGATTGGCAACCGTCGTAGGTTCGAGATAGACTCGATGCTCCTCGGCTTGCTCAACAAGCTCACTGATGAGCCTGAAATTCGGCGTCTTCTGGGAGGCTTGCGCAACGAGATATTTGTTGAGAAGCTCGCCAAACTCCCACCACAAGTCTGGGTTAATGTGCCAGGGTTCAAAATGCACTACTTTCTTGAACGCGGTCTGCACACCTGGCAGGTAACCTGCGTCCAGACGGAGCTTCATGAGAACCAGGTACGTCTCTCCGTCCAGCTTTAGGCCCTTCTCTGTGGCTAGGGAGAGGATATCCTCCGCTAATGAAGGGTCGTTGATTTCGATGGCTGCTCGCAGCAGACCATTGATAGTCGCGGTATCGGCCTTGACATGTCCCTTGGAGTCAGTCATATGAGCCATCATTCCTTCAACCTGCTTCAGGCCCTTGCCCAGAACGAGAATCGCCTGTAACAAGCTGTCCCAGTAAGGCTTGTCCGGTTTTGCATCTCCAAGTGCAAGGAAGAAGGGTACAGCCCATTCCTGCAAGTTGTTGCGAGCTGCAAATGAAGCAACAATTGTATACACAGCCGCAGTGCGTTTTCCTGAGGCAGGCTCCTTCTCGAACCATTGCTTTACCTCCTCTGTTTTTTGCTGTTTGGCAAAGAAACCCACCAGAATTTCTTGAATTTCTTTATCAAAAGGGATGCCCTCACTGTCGGCGCGCTTGGCTAGTTCGACGAGTTCCTGTTCGTGTCCATCTCTTGCGAGGCCTTCCGCTACGGGGATGACCAGGTTGTTGCCCTTCTTGGCAAGGCCGAATGTATCTTCCCATTTCGAGTATAGTAGTTCCAGTGCCTCCTTCGATCCACCATAAAGCGCCAGAGTCTGGATGTAGCGAGCCCAAAGCTGAGCTTCCGATATCTTCTTTTTCTTCCCAGGTAGACCGTCGGAGGAGATGGCGGTATACAGTAGTTTGGTCAAGTCGATGTGATGTTGAGTCCTCTCGCGAGGCCTCAATGTACGGAGTGCGTTGAGTGCGCTGTTCAATTCCTTAAAGCCGAGTTTTGTAGGCTTTTTAGAGGGTTGTTCGGGTTGTTGTAAAAGGTAGTCAAGGAGACGGCGGCATTGCATAGCCTGCGAGCCATTGACGGGTGTTCGGCTAGAGAGCTTCCCCTCGAAAAATGCCTTCCAAGCCTCAACAAGTTCTTCTGTAGGGGGAGGTCGCACGTTGTCGAGCATACGACTTCGCCAGACCATAATTTTCATCCATCCTGGCTCGAATTCGGGTTCGCGGACCTCACGGGGAGCTTTTGAGAAGAGGTTGAATATGGTTCGGCGGGGGGCTTCGTGAACTATCCGCCTGGGTAGTTGTCTTGATCGGATGGGAACTGAATATAACGCGCAGGACGGTGATCGGGCATGCTGAACAAGGGCCCGTTTAGCATGGCGGGCCAATTGTGCCCTCATGGTGGTGAACAGTTTATGATATGGTGGATCTAGAAGGTGTCAGTAAAGTAAGGATGCTATTGACCAATGCCTCGGGGGTGACCTTACAGAACCATATTGGGATGGCGTTTCAATCCGGATTGGAGTGTCGAGACAGTAATTCCAAGCTCGATACAGCCAGTTAGAGGTTTCCTTGATCCAATCGCCAGTCTTGTCTGCATCTCGAAGTTGAAGACGCGGATTATCTCTGCACCGGGATTTATCCGAGAAGCTATCAAGCTCCTCCACCTGTACGAAATGCAACTAACTTGATGGATATCGTCAAAAGATGGATCAGCATTTGTGGATTACATAACTGCTAGAATATTCATTGACCATTGATGGACGGAGCTATTCCTCGGATATAACAGCATGAAAAGAGCCGAATTGTAATGCCGACTGTCAAGGAACGATGGCTGGCTCTCCTGGTCTTCTTATCGCATGAGCAATTGGAAAGCTTCTAGTAGGCTGGCTAGAAGTTGTAATTAGTCCATCCGAATTTCCGGCATTGGTTCTTATGCTGGGATTCTTTTACTAGTGGCATTACTGTATTCATTCCTGGCCTGAAGCTGTTCATAAGCTTCCAACGTTATATCCCACTCGTACAAGCATCAATCAATCGTGCAAGCACTACCTTGCGAAGTCACTCTAAACACAGCATTTTGAACACCGCGTTAATTTCTTCATTAACTAAAAATGGACTTCATTCATACTTTTAACTTACAAATCAGCTTCCTGTACCAACAGCGAGGCACAATCGAACCAATCCCATTGCTTAGGTCCAAACTTCATCCGTCATCGCATCACAGGCTTCCGTACCCCGCCCCGAGTCTTGCAATTACAATGTTCGGATGGCGGGGCCGAGTGGGAGCTTGTGAGTAAGAGTAGCTAACTTAGCTGCAGTAGATATCTCAGTAGATGGGTATGAACTGGGTAATGAGTTGTCATGCTTATGATGGAGTTTAGCTTCACAACTCCGATATTCCCTTACCTACTAGTTGTCAAAGTATTTATAGCAGACTCCTCACCCTACTTGTCGAATACATCATCATTCTTACCTACCAACCAACATTCTCTCCAATACAGTCCCCATCCAACATGCCTCTCATCGCTCAGAATCCCAAAAACCGCATCATCCTTGGTCTTATGACCTTTGGACCTGATGAAGAAACTGGCGCCCGTATCACTGACATCAATGTCTTCAACAAAGCCCTCGATGTCTTCCAGGCTCGCGGGTACAATGAGGTCGACACTGCTCGTGTGTACGTGGGCGGCAAACAGGAACAATTTACTCGCCAGGCCAACTGGAAGGAGAGAGGCTTGACCCTGGCCACAAAGGTCGTTTATCCTGCTGAACATGGCGACAACACAGCCGACAAGGTGGTTGCGTCCGTCCAGACGAGCTTGGAGGACCTGGGAACCGATTGTGTCGATGTTAGTATTTTATCTTTTCGATTAACCCAAATGAACCCCAGACCATATACTAATGTCCGCACAGATCCTCTACTTGCACCGACCTGACCGTGGAATCCCCTTCGCAGAGACCCTGGAAGCCATGGACAAACTCCACAAGGCAGGCAAATTTGTCCGCCTCGGAATCAGCAATTTTACCGCTTTCGAGGTCGCCGAGGTCGTCATGACCTGCAAGTACAACGGATGGGTTCGACCTACCGTCTACCAGGGCATGTACAACTGCATCACCCGGTCTATCGAATCAGAGCTCTTTGTCGCATGCCGAAGATATGGCCTTGACATTGTCGTCTACAACCCTCTCGCTGGTGGTCTCTTCTCCGGCAAGGTCAAGTCCATGGATCTCGTACCCGACTCTGGACGATTCTCCGACAATGCCAAGTCGGGTGAGCAGTACCGCAAGCGATACTTCCGGGAGAGCACCTTCAAGGCTCTGAAGGTTATCGAGGAGGCTATCGCGAAGCATGACCTGACCATGATTGAGACGGCCCTGCGATGGATGGTTCACCACTCCAAGCTGCGCATCAAGGATGGCAACGACGGCATCTTGATTGGTGTCTCGAGCGTGGAGCAGCTCGAGAACAACCTCGACAACCTGGAAAAGGGTCCACTGCCTGAAGAGGTCGTACAGGCTCTGGACAAGGCATGGGAGTACTCAAGAGCCGACACGACGAACTACTGGCATGGAGACCTCGAGTATGGTTACAACACGTACGAGGCTCTATTTGGCACCGGAGCCAAGTAAGACTCCATGTTTGAAAGATTAGGTCGCAATAATGAGTAGGTTAATAATAAGCTTGAATAAAATGAAACAAAGACATCATCTCTCAAGTGACATGAAGAGGCCAACGTGAAATAGTAATAGTAATAATTAGGATAACTTCCATCCCCCACGTGCGTCTCAAGTTTGGTTCTTGTGATACTTTGCTGTTGTTGGTGTCGGTGGACACATGACACGTTCCCGTATCCCTTAAGAAACAAGAAAAAAAAAAATCGCCAGACAAAAAGGCGTCATCATAGGCGCTTTATGCGCAAGTTGCCATAATGCCAAGCTAGGCAGGTAGGCATCAGAAATGACCGGCATGGTGTAGGTTGCTTTGGTTGAAAAGTACTAAATAAGCCTGTCATGTCATGACATCTTCTGCTTACAAGCACGAGTCGTATATGGCCTTTTATTTCGTTCTTTTCTATCTTACATCTTGATCATGATCTCTCATCTCCTGACACAGTAGCCTCCCCCTTTTGCAACCCTCGAGTCGCCGCCAACAGATTACATACCTCCAGCAAAAGTATCGTCCCGTAGTCCCCGAGGTCCCCGTGTTCATCATCCCTCAGAGGGGTTCCAAGCCTCTTCCCCACTCCCCCGGTGCATTCTTGTCGTGCTGTAGCATGGTAAACCCCCTGTAAGATGGGAAAATCGGGGTCCCAAGACCCGCCCGCCCTCTGCCCTGGGCAACTCATCTGCC